>CAUYNB010072875.1:0-121916 GCA_963574225.1 Lagothrix lagotricha | reverse complement strand
TGATCTCGGTTTACTGCAACCTCTGCCTCCGGGATTCAAGCAATTCTCGTGCCTCAGCCTCCCGAGTAGCTGGAATTACAGGTGCCTTGCACCATGCCTGGCTAATGTTTTGTAATTTTAGTAGAGATGGGGTTTCACCATGTTGGGCAGGCTGGTCTTGAACTCCTGATCTCGGGTGCTCCGCCTGCCTCAGCCTCCCAAAGTGGATAAGCGATTACTTCCAAGAAGGAAATGGGCAGGGAGACAAAAAGGAGAAAAGCAACATGGAGGCTGGGAAAGGCCTTTCCATGAAGATGATGTTCCAGTCAAGAGAGGAAGTGGGAGAAGGACCCAGCTGGGCCAAGGGCAGGATGGGGGTGGACCAGGACACCGAGAAGCAGCTCCTGGAGGAGGAGCCGGCCAGGGGCTTGGAGGTGGTGCATGTTGATGGAATCCGCTTAGTGTGGGGATGAGGCTGGGGAAGGCAGGAGCCAGCTCTCACAGGCCCTTATGGACCACCGTCGGGAGTGTGGGTTTCATTCTAAGCGTAATGGGAAGCCACAGGAGAGACTAAACAGGAGAGAACACAAGAGTTCTATTTTAAGAGGATCCCTTTGACAAGACTGCCCCAGAAGCAGGGTGACCGCATGTCACATGCTGCCAGGGACAATGCCACTTTATGCCCATTGTCCCAGCATTGTTATTAACAGCACCCCATTTCACTCTCCAAAGTATTGCAGATTAAGGGAAAAATTATACGGCTATCCTATCCAGAACCCATTATTATAACAAACATGATTCACTGTTCTGAGAAACCTGATATGCTCTGTACCAATCACATTCCCCAAACACAGCAGAGGCCAAACACAACATATTCTATAGTGGAAAATGAAGCCTGTCTTCCAGCATCACAATTGTAAAAAGGTTCTACTGTGTTCTGATGGTTTTTTTTGAAAGACAGGAAGAAGAGAACATTCTATAAACTTCTCTCCATGATGTATTCCACATTTTACAGCAGCTGTGAGGGGAAAACTTTTCCACAGATCAAATCTAAAATTTTTGTGGTTCAGTTGGAGTCTGTCCTCACTTGATATGGACAAAAAGGGCCAGTCACTGCTCTCTGTGCAGAGATCCTGAGAGTTCTGTTCTTGAAGAAGCCTGCCAAAGTCACCTCCAAGCAGCTCCAGGTTACATAAGCCCTGTTTCTCTAACCTCTCCTCTCAGGTCTTATTTTTCAAATGTTTAGTCATCCTTGTGCCTCCTCTGTTTATCCTTGCCAAATTCTTCACACTGACACAGTACTTCTAAAGTTATACTCCAGAAGCCCTCTGCTATTTTCCCTAGCAAATCTGAAGCCTCAGAGCCATTCTCCTCTGCATCTAAGCCCTGGGCTGGGAAACTGGCAGCAGTGCCGACAAGCCACGCTGTCCCTCCTGCCTTGCTTCCACCTGTCCTCCTTGGACCAGACCACCTAAAGAGAGGATTAAGCATAATCTCACTGTGTCTGGGGGACAAAGGCACGTAGGGGTGGCAACCCGTGTCAGCCTGGATTATGCCCCTTCTCATATTCCATCTTAGAATCTCAGAGTGTCAGGGTAAATGCGACCTTAGCAACACTCTTTTCATTTGGTAGATTTATTGAAGGCTGATCCTACAAATTGCTCATAGATGGGACAGAACTCACCCTGGACCGTGGCCCTTCCCCTCTGCTTTGCTGCCCCTCTATCTACTTCATGGAAATGTTACCACCCTTTGATTGGTTTATACTGATCTAAATTTGCATATCTTTTCCCACCCCCCTCCTTGACTTTATTTAGTTTCTTGAGGGCAAACTATATATATATATATATATGTGTGTGTGTGTGTGTGTGCGCGCGTGTGCGTGTGCGTGCCTATATACATATGTGTGTATATTTTTTTTGAGACAGAGTCTCACTCTGTCACCCAGGCTGGAATGCAGTGGTGCAATTTCGACTCATTGCAACCTCCACCTCCCGGGTTCAAGCAATTCTCCTGTCTAAGCCTCCCAAGTAGCTGGGATTACAGGTGCCCACCACCACGCCCAGCTAATTTTTGTATTTTTAGTAGGGACGGGGTTTCGCCACATTGGCCAGGCTGGTCTTGAACTCCTGACATCAGGTGATCCACCCACCTTGGTCTCCCAAAATGCTGGGATTACCAGAGTGAGCCACTGCACCTGGGCGCAAATGATATATTTAATAGGTCTTTGTACTTTTCACAACATGGCATCTTCCATGTAGCTGGGTCTCTGGGGAGAGATTTGCTGAACAAATGTCTGAATGGATTCTTGAGGCTCCTCCTTGCTTTATGATACAGACAAGAGTAACACTCCCAGGCTTTCAGGGGGTCACAGGCTCTGGGGACAAACAGACCCGACTCCAATTCCAGGCTATGCCTCTAGTTTACCAGTTAGTAGCTAACTGCTGTAGGAAGGGTATTATGATTCATCTTTCTTCTTCAGAATAATGGGTACAATATAGCTACCTCTCTCCAAGGGCTACGAAAGCCTAGTGTGTTGTACAGAAATGCCTCAACAGACACATGTTCTGTCCTGAACACCACCTCTCCCTCTTTTGCTTGCTCTGCTCAGTTAATAGGAGTTCCAGCTATTTTCCCTATAGGTTAAGCTTTTACCAAAAAAGAAAAAACATCCTAATAGTGCTGTTCTTACCAGAGATACCATCTTTTCCTCTGCTGAACTAGAAACCTCCTTAGATAAGAGCTAAAACTATGCTGTAACTTACATCCTTTTGCAAATTTTTATAGAGTGCTGAGATAACACCAAAATAGGGGAATTCCTAAGGTGACTTGGGACGTAAGTAGGAGTCAGCAAAGTATTTAAGCTTAGAGAGAAAACGAAGAGAAGCCTTCTGCTGAGGTGTGAGCCCATGGAAAACGGCAGAGGGAAAATGAATCGGACATGCTGCAGAAGGAAACAGGCAAGAGAGCCAGCGGCCCTCACGGTGCCTCCTCTTCACAGCTCAGAAACCCAGGGAAGCAGGAGCTGAGGCCTAGGACACTCAGGACTGATCCCATACTGACATCTTGTGGTCACAAGTGTCATGACACTTATGTGGCCCCATGGCAAGCATGGGCATGCATATTAATTTCACAACCATCTCTCCATTTTGCAGCATTTCAAAAGCATCAAACGTTTTCTCAACCCCAAGCTCCCTGTTCCCAGTAGAGGTAGAGTGAGGGAAGGAACTGCTGATGAAAGTGACTCTGGCATCTGTCCCCCAGCTGCATCCATGCTAGTGGCTGCAAGTCTCTGGAGCGTTGGTCGAGCATCTCTTCTCTAGCACTCGAGGCTTCTTTAGGAGAATTACTAAAACTTGCTGATTGTTTTAAAAGTGAAATGAAAACTGCAGCTGCTTGGAGCTTTCCAGTACCAACCAAACCACCCCCTCATGAAGTCACAAGAGGAAGGCAGGAAATAGAAATGTAACCTGGTTCTTTGGAATTTCAAAATTAAATTTCTCTTCAAAACCATACCCCAGAGCTACTCAGTAATGGAGGTGCGCCAGAAACCCTGCATCTTGCAGAATCCCAGATGGTCCTGAGTGCCTGCTGCATTCAAAGCACCTGGAGGATACCAGTGCACCTCAGAGGGTCCACGGTCCAACAGGAGATAGGCAGGACCATCACCATGAAGTAAAGGAGAGGCGACGGGCGGACACAGGCTGAGAGAGTTCTGGCAGGAGGCCCCAGGAAAGGCTCCCATGGGAGAGCAGCATTTTTTCTTTTAGGATGAGCAGTGTGGGGCAAATAAAGCTGTGCATGAAGGCATTTATAGCAGGTGGTTACAGTCACAGGCCTTAGGAATCAGACAAAACAGGCTCATCACTTCCCAACTATCCATCTGAACATGATCTGTGAGCTCTCAAAACCTCATTTTCTTCCTCTGAAAAGCAGGGATGAAAATTCTGACCTCATGATGGAGTTGTGAGGAACAAATAAAATAATGTGTATAAGTGATGACTTAGCACCTGCTAAGGACACACACACGAGAACGCTGTTGCTAACAGCTGGAGGAGCAGCAGGAGCAAAGCCATGGGCAGGAAAGGCCACCACCGCCTGCAGAAGTCAGGGGCAGGTGAGGACAGTGTGGACGTAGGACAATCAAGGACATGGCGGTGGGGCAGGGTCGGAGGATGGAGGCACTGGACACCAGGCAGAGCTGCCTGACCACTCTTGCTCCTCTCTGATCTCCCAATGTGCCGCCTGATTCTTCACCTGGTTTCTTTTTGCCTCTTTATATCCTCTCCCCAGGGAAGTTATTTCGGCTTTCTGGAGCCATGGACCACAGTTCATCACCTCGGGCCCAGCAGAAGGCCCAGGTGCAGAGCAGACACTCACTGAGCATTTGGCCTGGCCCCTGACTGTGCTGGGTCACTTTCAGCAAATTAACTAACCTCTGTGAGGCGGCAGGTTTCGCTACAGTAAAATTCAAAGAAACAATACCTACCTCTTTTGGTTGCAGTGAGGATTAAACGAGAAAATGCAAGTCAATGGACAAGTGACGGGAGAAGGCTCAATAAAAGATAACTGCTATGAGAACCACACCTGCTAGAGTCCTTGCTGCCAACTTCACAGAAAGCACTGCAGACTGTTTTCTAGGAAACCCAGTCTCAAAGACCTAAGGATATGCTCAGGATAAAACAGAGAGGGTCCAACAATACTGTCACAACAATATTTTCTAAGGGATTTGTTAAGAAAATTGGGTTTTTATCTGAATTTCTCCGTATTATGTAACTTTTCCACTTCTCAAGCATAGCTTCAAAACACACCATGGCAGCACTGCCCTTAACTGCTTTTCCAGACAAAATTTTTGCAATTTTTCACCAAAAGAATGCAGTTGGCACCACCTTGTCCTTACCGTCCTAACAAATGGATAAACTTTGCTGCAATGAGACAGTTTAGAACAACATCGGAGCCTAGCCGCCAACAAAGTTCAGCTGTGGCTTCTGATACTAAATAGGGCATAAAAATCTCTTCCTTTAAAAAATAATAACATTTATACTTTTTTGTTGATCATAACAAACAACAGATGACTAAAGAAAAAGTAGAAAATCTAGAAACTTACAAAAAAACAAGGTATGCATAATCAACTATCCAAACAATTCCGGCTGTGCATTTTACTACATCCTTAGCTATCCTTCTAGTCTTCTTTGCACATATACATTTAAAAAGGAGTCAGTCTTACCTTTTCACTTATTATAACTGAAGATTCTATTTAATATTTCACTTTTTTGTTTGTCTGTTTTGAAATGAAGTCTCTGTCGCCCAGGCTGGAGTGCAACGGCATGATCTTGGCTCACCGCAACCTCCCCCTCCCAGGTTCAAGCAATTCTTGTGCCTCAGCCTCCCGAGTAGCTGGGATTACAGGTGCACGCCACCATATTTCACTTTGTAAAAAATTACCAAATTACATAAAGCTGTGCTGGGTGTCAAGCGGTACTGAAAGAGATGTGAAGTCTTTATTCTCTAAAGGTCTGTGCTTTGTGAGGATAGATGACAAACACACAGGAAAAACAAATAATGGTATACAATAATGATGGTATACAAGAATGACTGAAGAAAGGGGTAGTACGAACAACAATGTCTGTGAGGTTCACACCTAGATGAGATTACCATGGCCTAGAACGGCCTTGCAAGGACTTCATACAGGAAGAAAGAAACGAGTCCAACCGCGAAGCACTATAATTCTATAGAAATTTTTGAACTGATAATTACTAACTTACCTCCCTTTCTCCAATATACAGCAGGACAGATTCACTGAAATCATTTCCCTTGCTATGCCTTTGCTATTACAGACAAAGCTAAGCTCCCACAAACTGTTTTTCAAATACCATAAATGAGGATGTAAGTAATTCGAAATAATTTTCCAATTATGGTTGGATTCACGAGGAAAAACATGGCTTTAAGAGACAATAAAAAAGGTTACCTGAAGAATTAGAAGTGAATTCTGAAATTCCAGATTCCTGGTGTCTAAATAACACATAATGAAAGAATTAGCAACAATCTACTCCACACATGATACTGAAACTTGGAATCACTTATCAATCAAGCTTAATTCCTGGGACAGACCTTCCCGCTTAACCTGTATTCATCCGCTCATCCATTTAGGAAACACTGTTAAGTATTTTAGAATGTGTGTTAATGAGTCCAGCACTGGGCTAGGTGCTAAGGTGAAGTAAACCATATGGATAGGTTCCTGCCCTCATGGAGTGGACAGTTTTAGTAGGAGAGAGGCTGACAGGTAAACAGACAATGACAACCCAATGCAATAAATGCTTGGATAAATTAAGCTACCTTAAGGACTACAGATGCTACAGATATAAATGCTTCATTAAGAAATGAGCAGCTAGAAAAAGCACTGTATTAACCTAGGCTTGGAAAATTAGGAAAGGCTTCTTAGAATAGATAACATTTAAGTTTAAGGAAGAATAGCAGAAAGTCAGGAGAGGCAGTAAAAGAAATATCTAAGGCTGGGCATGGTGCTCATGGCTGACATGCCAGCACTTTGGGAGCCAAGGTGAAGGACTACTTGAGGTCAGGACTTCAAGATCAGCCTAGGCAACACAGCAAGACCCCATCTCAAAATAACATAATATAACATAATTTAAAAATGAATATGGTGGCACCACCTGCAGTCCCAGCTACTCAGAGGGATGAGGTGGAAGGATTGCTTAAGCCGAGGAGGTTGAGGCTGCAGTGAGATGTAATCATGCCACCACACTCCAGTTTGGATGACAGAACAAGATCTGTCTCAAAAAAAAAAAAAAAAAAAAAAGTCTAAGAAGAGATAACAGCATGTTAAGAGTTCTAAAGGAGAGAAAAAAACATGGTGAAAAAGTAGAAAAAGACATCCAGAATGGCTGGGTCAGAGGGTGGAGAAGGGAGGACTTTGGTGACCTAGGGGTGTGCACATACATAATCACATGTAGGCATGTGTGTGTACACACATACTCATTTAGACCTCAAAACAATCCTCCCATAATTATCATCATTTTGAAGATGAGGAAACAGGTATGAGAGCACTAGTTGGTGATAAACAGTAAGTAGCCAAAGGACCCTGAATGGAAGAGGGACATGATGAATTTCGCATCTCTGGAAAAATACCGATGATGCAGTGAAGAGAATGCTTTGGAAATTAGGAAGTGACAATAAAATCTTCATTAAGCTTCCCAGAGAGATTAAAGGGCTCACTTTCTGTCATCTGACATGCCATGCCCTTAGCCTGCGACTTGAGAGATCATGAAACGCAGACAGAACCTTTTCTTTCAAGGAGTTTATAATCTACCAGGGGTGACAAGCACACTGGGACACTGGGAGCTCTCTGCAGTGCTTGGCGAGGATTTCATAGGCCAACTACTTCCTAAAGCACAATGTCCAGCAGAATCATAGACTGAGGCTCCTTCTTTGAAAGATGGCCAAGCTTCTTCCAGGAAGAGAAAGCCCTGACCACAGGGAAACAGTGACCACAGCTACAGGCCAGTTCTTCTCTGGGTCTGACAAACTCAGGACAGTAGTTCTGTTCCCTCACACCTTTCCATAATCCCCAATCCTAACCTGGTGACCCACCAACGCTGTCCACATGGTACTGCGAGTATCCAGCTACTACTGGCTTAGTCATACTCTTCCGCTATTGGGGTTTAGCTACTGTGTCACCTCCCGGCTGGAGAAATGCCACTTATCAATAACAGTGTTAAAGAACATTTGTCCTCATGCTTAACAACAATCTAGTCAACGCTTTATTCTCCTTTCTTCAAAGCTATGAGTAATAAAGAGAAATTAAACTCAACTTTTCAGTGTAGGTGACAGGCTGTCTGCAGAGCAACACAGTATCTAAATCCTTACCACCACCACCATGAGAAAAAGATATGCTTGTCCTCATAAAACATGGAAACATGAGAAAAGGTAAATTGACTTGCCTTGGTCCATATGGCTAAATAAGAGCATAAGCAGGCTTCAAACCCAGTCTGACTCCAAGGCCAGCCTCATTCTACTATATTATTTAATTCTTCAGAAATAAAATAGGTCATTTGAAAACATACTGTCTTTCTCAAGATGGCAGATAATGTGTTTGCTACAGAAGATTGGTCAAGAAACCAATCAGGGGTTTAAGATTTGACTTTGAAATTAAATCCTCAACTCCTAAACCTTCATTTGTGGTTTGCCGGTGTATGTAGTATGGTGCTTGCAGCAACAGATGTTGGACTGATGTGAGATGGAAAGAGTTTTGGCCAGGTTTCTGAAACCCTAAATTCTAGACCAGCTTTCCATAGTGAATACAGGTTCATGAGAGCTGGGGTGGAGCTGGGGTTACTCTAGCCAAATGCACGCTGTTATTATTTAGACCTTGGCACCAAACTTTGCCAAGGTGCTGATAAATCAGGGTAGGTTATATGTCAATGAACCATAAGTAGGGGTTCATATAATTTATTGTCCAAACCACTGGGACACAGTGAAGAGAAGGGTTATTAATAATGACAACAGGACAAATGTGTAAACCAGGTCTGGCCATGGTAAACCAACACTTACGGTCACCCTGGTCATCAGGAGCCCCTTTACCTTTTAGCTTAAGGGCTAGGTTACATCAAGTCTAGAGGCCCCACTGGGTCTGGTTGCGCAGGCTCACAACCTCATCTTGTTGCTAATAGCAACAAGCGGCTTCTAAAGATGAATCTAAGGAAAAATGCTCCACAGGAATAAAAGCTATAAAAAGCTTCTTTTTGCCATTCTTCTCTAAAGCCCAGAGCTAGCCCAAACCATCTACCCTAAACCTCGGAGCAGGGTGGGCTGCAGTGGAGGCAGCCTGTTTTTCTTACTACTATATCCTTCTGAAAAGAGGAGTAAAAGAATAAGAGAATGTGGTGCAGACACAAGAGCTCTGAGCCTTTTGTGTACCAAACTGACATCCCTGGCACTTGTGGCCCAGTAACAGCCCTGAGTTTGAACCTGTTCCAGCTGCTTTCCCCCTCAAGGCTCAGGTTCCCCTGGGTGAGCGCAATGCCTCTAACATATGTACAAAACGAATGTTGAAGATGCCTTCCCTCTAGAATGTACCAGTCATAAGAATTCCCTGGTGTAGGGGAATCTGACTAATGGTGCAGGTATCTAAGGTACCATGCAAAGGCTATTTTTCTCATGTTTTTGAAAACATACCCAATTTCTTGCCCCTAACACAGAACTCTATACCTAGTAGTCATTTACTCAATGTTCTCTCAACTCAATAGGACCTAGTTAAGTATTCCTGAAGCCACCGGCACTAGAGAGGGGAGCAAGCACCTCCTTACTGGTGAGTGGTCAGGACATGTCCGCGGAATGGCTTATGCTACAAAACTTACAGCACCCCTTACCTTGGTTTTCCACTGCATCAGGACAGAAACTTATTTGATTTGCTGCCCTGAGGGGGCTTCACACCTTCCCTCCTATTCGCCAGTGTGTCTTTTTCCATTACCCATGTTTAAAAACAGACTCTTTAATTTATGGGCATTTAGGGCTGGTGAAAGTCTCCAAGCTCTGGGCTCACCACAGACTCAGACCCCTAAATGGTAACAGCTGAGCTGGCTTGTCAGGAGGGGTGAGGCCCCTTCTCCCATCCCTGGAGAAACAGCCTGAATGAACAGGCCTTCTGACCCCAGCCCCATGCCGGTCTGAGGGGCTGTCCCAAAAGTAGCTCACTTGGGGATAAGGGCTGTTGCTTTCATGGTGAAGAGGGAAATCTTTATTTGTGTCTGGGGAGTAGGAAAACGTGGTTCCTAATGCTAGCCCTGGACTGTTTCTGATCTCTCACAAGGGATGAAACACTGATAAGGACAGTCCTTTATTTGTGGGTTATGTTCTTGTTTGGTTATCAAAATACCCTTTGTTTTGTGAAATGATGTTTGACAGTAGGTGACATTTTAAAATGTCTTTCACTGGCAAAATGAGAGTCACCACTGGCATATTGATAAAGTTTTTTTGGTAAAATTTTACTGGCCCATGAAATGCAAAAGTCTGGGAAACACTTCCTTAGACTCCATGCCAAGGCTTCTAAAGAACAGAGATAAGGGAATGTGGGTCAGGGGAGTGGGGAGAGCACTCTCAGCTCATAACTCCAATCTGCTGGGCGCAACGTAAACATTAAATAGCTAATGGGGATGGCAACAAAGCTATCTTCGTCACCCAGTTGAGGCCAGGCTGGGTACTTATATTATCTCAGTTAATCTTCATAATTACTCTGCAAAACAGACACTACATTTTCCATTTAAGGAATTAAACGTGCAGCTATGCAAATGACTCACCCATCAACAAGTAGCTGCGGAAGGCTGGGATTCAGCCCTGATGCCTGTTTCTTTCCTGCTGCATAGGATATACAGTGGGAAGGCAGGGCTATCAGCTTCACTGAACAGCACAACAGAGGTTTCAAATTAATCAGAGTTGTGAAGGGAACCATTTCTGAATAAAGCCTATGATGTTCTAAAACCCAGATGATCATGAAGACATTATAATGAAAGTATGCTTTTTCTCTGTATTTTCTAATTGGTTTATTTAAAGTTTGGTCTCAGAAACTGCTCTGCAAGGCTCTGGAAATGTCTTAGTCTTAAACAAGCCCAAGTTCTATGAAGCAAGCAACCTATCTTCAGCAAAGCAATAGTCTTCAGCTAAATCTGAAGCACCCAAGTAGTCATTACCCTACCTTTCTTGACCTCTGGGTATTTCATTGCTTGTTGTTATTTCCAAGAGTTTGGGTAGGCTAGAATAATTGTTCATTAAAACCAGAGTTTAAGTGGGAGGATTTTGAAAAATATCAAAGACCAAGGAACTCACTTAAGTATCATCCATAAATTTAACTTAACCATGCTGTTGCTATTTCCAAAAAGGCACAACTCACACTATGGCTATATTGTTAAGGGTCATGTAGCACTAAATACTAAACCAAACTTCTCATATCCACTGGATCTGCTGAAGGCAGTATGTAGAGATGCTGCAGCGTTCTTCTCCACCACCTTTCCATTCTGCTCCATTCTCGCTTTTAGACACAAAGCAAGACCATCCACCCCAGGAATGTAACAACAATGCATCCACTCATTAACATGTACACATAAAGATGCAAGAATCAATTGTCACAAATAAGGACAGGATTTGGCATCTCATTTGGAATGTCTCCTTTGCCTTAACAACTCTATCAAGCGTTGGCGAATAATGTTAGGCAATTATTCATTCAACAAACATGTACCAAGTGTCTATTAACGCCAGCCATTCTTTGGGATGATGGGGATACAAAAGAGAATTAAAAATAAAGACAAAAATCCTTGCCATTATGGTCTTCTCCCCGTAGTGGAGAGAAAACTTGGTAATATACAGTAAAATCTTTACTTATTAAAATTTAAATTTAAAAAGAATATCACTTTTAGATGGTTTTCATGATACATGTAAACTCATGAGTTTCTCAAATTTGTTGCTTCATCCTAGGAGAAAAAAATTATTTTGCAGAAGATTTAACATAATATACCTGACCTGAAGCAAAACCATGCAGACATCTTTTGTTAATATCCACATTCCTGACATCTTCCTTGCATTTTTTCACTTCTAAGGGCTGGAGTGATTCAAGGGACTGTGCTGAATGCTTCTTAGAGGATGACCTCAGGGAAGAAAAGGGTTCCCAGCACAGGACTCCCTCTTGTGATGTTCTGCCAAGTCAAATTTACTTCCTACAAAACCAACAATTCATTTTTACGCTGGACCATTAAATAATATGGCAAAATTTTAGACAGAAAACTTAGTCAGAAACTTATGAAATATCTTAATAATGAAGGAGAAAAAATGAGGATGAAACAATGGAATCAAAAGTATCTGACACATCACACTTTGTCTGTTGTAAGGAATTGCTAACATATGAAAAGAAAGTCCTCTAAAAATCCCCTCTCGAATAATCAACTACCAAACACACGCAACAGAATGGACTATGGGAAGTTACTACAAATGCAACTGCTAACTTTCTTTATCCTAAACAGATGCATTGTAGACAAAAGTGGCTTGCAGAACTTGGTAATATCTATGCAGAGAATGAAACGCTACATGGGAAAATCTATAGAATTCTTAGGAAATAATGTTTTCTATAAAATGGTAATCATTTTAAATATTGAGGCAACTGAGATGTTAATTTTTATTTTTTTATTTTTTTGAGATGGAGTCTCGCTCTGTTTCTCAGGCTGGAGTGCAATGGCACAGTCTCAGCTCACTGCAACCTCCTCCGCCTCCCGGGTTCAAGCGATTCTCCTGCCTCAGCCTCCCGAGTAGCTGTTATTACAGGCGCCTGCAACCATGCCCAGCTACTTTTTGTATTTTTAGTAGAGATGGGGTTTCACCATGTTGGCCAGGCTAGTCTCGAACTCCTGACCATGTGATCCACCTGCCTGGACCTCCCAAAGTGCTAAGATCACAGGCATGAGCCACCGCACCTGGCCTAAATTTTTTAACCTAATGTTTAGATCTTTTCTTACATCGTATAAGCTAATTATTTAAAAGCTTTAAAAAAGAAAGCAATGGCACCTTCGTTATTTGCATTTGCAATGAGCAGAGCCAAGTTAGCTGGCAAGGTGAAGAATTATACAGTCAGTACCCAGGTGCTGGCTGCAGTGTATACTAGGTGGAAAATAAATCATAAGAATCAATGGAAAGTTCAGACTAAGTAAAGTGACACACATTCAGGTCAGGTGGTTGAGGTGAATGGAGCACTGGCCTCAGGTATACCTGGTTTGAAGCATCCTTACTTTCAAAATCTGAAAAATACCAAGAGTTAATAATACAGCTCGGCATCATTATATCAGAGTGTCAAAGCAGGTGAGCTGATGAGATTCAGAAAATAAAGATAAGGACTCTGCAGGTGGTGCCCCACTAGATGCAGAACTGAGCAAACCAGAAGGAGCAAGAGCCTTGTAGGGGCTGGTGCAGGGTGGAGAATGTTTCTAAAGAATTGAAAAGGAGTGTTCAGATTAAATATACAGATACAGAACACAGCCTCAGTTCTGACTGTAGTTCAGGGAAATTTTATAGGCTTGTGGAAGGCAGGCATGGAATACAAACAAATCAATGTGGACAGGAGTAAGAGATAAACAGTTTTAAATGTCTTGTACAACTAAAATGTTTCTACAGCCCAGGTTTGCTGCCAAAAGAGGAGACTTGGAAAATTTGGGTCTGGCTATTCCAATTATAGGGCTTTATGAAACCACACAGGATACAGACATACCTTCTTGAGAAAAGCAACAATGCCTTGACCAGGTAAACCTCCACAGTAAGTGTGACTTGTTATGGATAATTCTGCATAAGTAAGGGCTGTTCTTCCTTTCAAGGCCTGGCTTCATTCCTTTTGGAAGAGAGTTGCAAAGATCTTGTAAATTTTGCTTTATCTATTTGTCAGACTGAGACTTGTACCACTAAAAAAAAGTACATGAGTTACTATGAACCTTTGTACTATTTACAATGTAAAGTACAGGTCGTCAGTTACCATCTTGACTTTAAAATAGTTTTTATTTATCTTTGTGTTGGTTTAAAATTTAAACTTGAAATAATGTCTCTCTCTTGGGGTTTAGGGAATGAGTAAAATGCAAGTTTTGATTTCTATTTTTGTCTTGCCCAATAGTATTTCATAAACATTTACTGAGAAGATTGTCAAGCTCTACCTAACTGCCCCCATGATAAAGATAAACCTTCTTATGATATATTCAGATAAATAGATTCATCATTTTCATCCCTGTGTTATTATTCGTACCAACAAAGGCACAGTTGTCATTAAAAGTAACCAGAGTTCCCAGTTACCTCATCAATTACCTAACTACCTATTCTTGGCAAAGCTTGGTTGCTACACATGAAGCATTTACATCTACTTAGTATATGGTCTAGCTGTTGAGTCCTCTAAAACTATAAAGATCTATCCCTCAGGTCAAGCCCTCCTTTCCATCTTCTCTACCGATGACACCTTCATACATTAGATCCTAAAAAATAAGTCACCCTTAGGTCTTCCTAGACCTTAGAAAAGAGAAGAATCTTTAGAAGTTGATATGAGGAAGAGGGGGCCAGGGAAGATCATCTTTCTGATGGCGATTTCTGCCTGTGTGTCTACACAGTGAACGTTCATACAGAACAAACAGTGGTGTGGTGGCGGGGAGGAATGATGGACGTTGAGTGGATGATGGCGAGAAGAGAAAGCGTTTGTGGGAAGATCATCACTCCCAATATCTCCCCACTCAGCCCCAGACTGCTTCTGAGAAAAGGAAGCAGAGAGCAGGAGGAATGCAGCTGGTGATGTGGTGAGACCTTATGCTTGTTACTAGCACCGTCCTGCAGAGTGTACCATTTCTGCATGTACATTTGTGTATGCATAACTTTTTCACTTAGAAAATGGGCTTCTTCCATTATCCTCAGCAACCTAATGTAGGAAGAGAAAACCAAACACTGAATCTCTTATAAGTGGGAGCTGAACACATGGACACAGAGAGAGGAACAATACACACTGGGGCTAGTCGTGGGGTTAGGGGAAGGGAGAGCATCAGGAAAAATAGCTAATGTGTGATGGGTTGACAGGTGCAGCAAACCACGATGGCACACGTTTACCTATGAATCAAACTTGCATATCCTGCACATGTACCCCAGAACTTAAAAAAAAAAGAAAATGGGCTTCTTTTCTCTGATAAAGACTCTCTGTAAAGAGGCAGGCATCGATGCTTTGTTGCATGGGAACCCACAATGGGAGACATGAGGATTTTCTTCTTTCTGCGTGTGGGAGGCTTTGCTTTTCCAAGAACACTTTGGAGTGTCTCATACATCCATAAGTAAAGACAGGGGCTGGTTCTCTTCCTAAGCTTCATAACAAATCTAAAAGTTCTAAAAGTGGTATGGTCTATGTTTGTAGAAGCTTGTATGAGTAAAACATGATTTCTCCCTTACTTTTGTGTTTACCTTCTCCTTCTCTCTTGTTTGACCTGCAAAAGGGAACTGTGAAATCTGTGCAGGAATCAACACTGGCACTGCACATTTTGGATATAAATCAAGGACAGAAAATATGTACTCTGAAAATAGTAGTTTAGAACTAAATAAATAGATATGCAATTTGGAAATTAATATTAAGAAAAAATTACTGGTTTTCTTTGTAAGAATCACAGAAGATAAATACATCTTACAGTTTTGGAAGTAAAGAAAGAAAAACGGCTCTGCCGTGCCTCGCTGAAGCTTTCTCTGCCCTGGTATGTTTGTAAACTGCATGTCTCACGTTGCTAGCAGCAGTGACAGCTTCAGAGAGTCAAGCCCACTCCCTCAATTGCTAGATCAGATTGCCTCTTCTGTTTGTGATAAGTGAAACCTTATCTGCACTTTAATGAGAATTTGCCCAATATGTTTAGAATATGAGGCAGGGTTATCCCTGAAACAACCTAATTGCCTCTGTGCTTCATGCATTTCCAACTAGGTCTAAGTATGAACACAAAAAGACTGAAAGGTTCAAATACCTGAGGTTGGATGATTCTGGCCAGGGAGAGACCCCATGACCAGGCAAGTGTCATTACCAGGTAAGGAGGTAACATTAGCACAATGGCCCCATTCTTTGACCCTAACCTGTGCTGCACCCACATGTCCTACCATCTCCTTTATACCACTTGGTCCTCCCACTGCAGGTCCAGCACCTCCCCTCAGCTCCCCACAATGATGCAAAGGCATCCCAACACAAATGTGTGCACCTAAGCATCTCCTCTTGGTCCTTGACCCCTTCATCTTTGTTTTCTAAAGATGTTACTAAGCACCTTGCAAACTGAATTTAACAAAGGACCTATGTCAGTATGGATTATGTCACTTAAGCAAACTAGATAGGGAGCTCATCTTTTCCTTATTTATCCCTAGAACAAAGCAAAGTGCTTGGTACTTAGTTGATACAACGCCGACTCAGGTGAAAATAAGGAGACTGCACAGCCACTGGGATGGAACATCAATCATGAGATCAAAAGTTCATAAAAACATTTACAAGGAGTTAAAGTAGAAGACCAGAGATTTGGAGGCTAGTATGTAATGTGGATAAAGACTTGAGGTTGGCAAGGTGGCAGAGGACAATGGCACCAGGGCTGGGATGGCAGGAGACTGTGGCTCTGATTACAAATGAGACACTCCAGGACCCAAAACTGGCTAGGCCTAGGGTATGCTGCACATGTAAGCCTCTGCAGGATCCAAAGTTATTTGGGGAGTAGAACCCTTGGAAGAGAGAGGACATTCCACTAATGAGAATTGAGGGTGTGAAGCAGATTCAAGGAATTACTGTAATGTTACCACAGGGCACATCTGAGCTGAGGAAAGCAAAAACACAACAGCTACATGTATAAATACTATTCTGTGTGCTTGACAGTAACTCCTCTTTCTTTCAAATGCCATGTACCTTTCTTTCCTGATTTTCAAAGACCCCTGGTTGCTGAACTTATAATTACGGTACTCTATGGGAACTCTTCTTATCTGGAGGTAGGGGTGGGGGGTGGGATGAGTCTCTATTGCCCAGGCTGGAGTACAGTAGCCCGATCTCGGCTCACTGCAACCTCCGCCTCCCAGGTTCAAGCAATTCTCCCTGCCTCAGCCTCCTGAGTAGCTGGGATTACAAGCACCACCACCACGCCCAGCTAATTTTTGTATTTTTTAGTAGAGACAGGGTTTCACCACATTGGCCAGGCTAGTCTTGAACTCCTGATCTCAGGTGATCCACCCGCCTTGGCCTCCCAAAGTGCTGAAATTACAGGTGTGAGCCACTGTGCCCAGGTAGAACTCTTAATTCTTTCTTAAATCAGTTAGTCCTGATGCGTAAAAAATACCAACACTTCTGGAAAAAAAAAAAAAAAATATTTTCTTTTATGACTTTCTGAAATAAAACATCATAATATAAATTTCAAATTGTTCTGTGTTCTAATGATGCCAGACAAAACACACACATGCACACAGAGGCACAAAGTTTAAGTAGAACCTTACTCAAGCGACTTGAGTCAAGAAACATGAGAATCTGAAAGATTATGGTGGGTTTTTGCTCCCTTTGGCCAAATCCTAGAAGACTTTGCCCTCTGGGGGCCATACTACCTTTAACACAAACAACAGGGAGAAGAACAATTGGAAGCACAAAGAAATCCTTTCAGTTTCTTTTGTTATTTTGAGACAGGCATGAAGGTGGCCAGTTATAATGAAAATAGGAAAGAACACTAATACACACACATACCGATTTATACTTTTTATAATGGAGCATTTAATATTCACATTCTTGTATGGAAAATATTCTTATTTTTCCCAATCCTGCTTCATTCCAGAAACATTTACAAAACAGACAGACCTGTCTTTAACTCACAAATGAGAAAACAGAGGCCAAATTGTGAAAGTGACTTCCTTATACTCACATACCCAGGTGTATGACCAAGTTGGAATCTGAACACAAGTCTTTTGAATTAAAATGCCACAATCCTTCTAGAAAGTACAGAAATGACATCATCATCCTCTTAAGAGAAACAGAGATCTGGATGAAACAGCGAAAGAGAAACCTGCTTCCCTGTTCACTCAGAAAGGAATTTGTTATTGAATAAAAGGTAAACATGCCATGGCCTCTGCAAACAAAGTGTGATATTTTACTACCCTGTATATTAATGAAATACCATCACAGCCAGTAAGATGAGAACTTACAACGTGAAGCTGAGGACCTGAAAGCTGAGCAGTTACTATCCTCCAACTGCAATATTTTACATATATAAAAGAAACAGGCTGAGCACAGTGGGTCATACCTGTAATCCCAGCACTTTGGGAGGCCAAGGCAGGTGGATCACCTGAGGTCAGGAGTTCGAGACCAGCCTGGCCAACATGGTGAACCTTTGTCTCTACTAAAAATATAAAAATTGCCGGGCGCAGTGGCTCACACCTGTAATCCCAGCACTTTGGGAGACGGAGGCAGGTGGATCACGAGTTCAGGAGTTCAAGACCAGCCTGGCCAAGATGGTGAAACCCCGTCTCTACTAAAAATACAGAAGTTAGCCAGGCATGGTGGCAGGCACCTGTCATCCCAGCTACTCAAAAGGCTGAGGTGGAGAATTGCTTGAACCTGGGAGGCGGAGGTTGCAGTAAGCCAAGATTGTGCCACCGCACTCCAGCCTGGGTGACACAGCAAGACTCCATCTCAAAAAAATCAAAATAAAAATACAAAAGTTAGCCGGACATGGTTGCAGGTGCCTGTAATCCCAGCTACTCGGGAGGCTGAGGCAGGAGAATAGCTTCAACCCAGTAGATGGAGGTTGCAGTGAGCCGAGATCATGCCACTGCACTCCAGTCTGGGTGACAAGAGTGAGATTCCGTCCCAAAAAAAAAAAAAAATGAAGGAAGAAAAACAAACAGTCCAATTTATCTGTTATAGAGTTGAAAAACATCAGGGTGACATTAATTTCAAGTAAGTGAAAAACCAGAAAAAGAACGAGAAACTTAAGAAATCTAAGAGATAAAAAAGAGCATCATCAAAAATAAATTTTTCACAAAATAGTTTTTCAAAAAATGTTTAACAAACTTTTAAAAGCAAATGAGCCACTCGATTCCGGTGTAGAGCCCATTCCCCTGAAGGCTGACTGCAGGAGAGATGTCTGCTTTATTTTTGGGAAGGGTGGGGCAGGAGGAGTAAGCTGGAGAATAAAGTGCAGAAAAATTATGACATGCTTAGAAATTGTTACCATGTACTCATTAGTGAGTACCCAGAGGGATAAGATGTAAATCAGAAAATGCATACACTCCTTCTGGGTTTTCAAAACCCACCAAAGCTTTCAACTATTGTTCAGAACAATTCTCAATTTCAGTTCTAAAGCAATAGCAACCTGAAACCCTGATAATAGACCATAGACTTGTATGACAATAAATACATGAAAATAAAGAGAAAAAATTAAATGCAATTGTCAAACAATATCTTTAACTGGAAGAAGATACATTTGTGACAATTCAGCAGGAAGACCTCATTTTTTATTCTAACAATGTAACAAACATAAAGTCAAATGGAGTGACTCTAGGCGCTCTGTAAGTATACGTATGTGAGATGACTGCCAAGGACCTTCGAAACTTTACTCAGTAAATTATAATCATTTGTCTTGATGCACTATGATGTAATAACTGTGGGGGAAAATACAAGTAAATAACACCTGGCCCCAACCAGTCATTTTAACATGCAGTACTCTGCAATAATTATGATTCCAAGCCAGGCACGGTGGCTCACGCCTGTAATCCCAGCACTTTGGGAGGTTGAGGCGGATGAATGACGAGGTCAGGAGTTTGGGACCAGCCTCACCACCATGGTGAAACTCCATCTCTACTAAAAACACAAAAAATGTAGCCGGGCATGGTGGCTGGCTGAATAGCCAGCCAGCTAATTCAGGAGGCTGAGGCAGGAGAAATGACTTGAACCCGGGAGGCAGACGTTGCAGCGAGCCAAGAATGCGCCACTGCAGTCCAGCCTGGGTGACAACCCGAGACTCCGACTCAAAAAAAAAAAAAAAATGTATGATTCCATTATACACTCAAGTCCACCAGGACAGCAGCTTTGCCTAGAATAAACTTCAGGTTAGAGTCAGTTTAATAAACACTGATTAACAGACCCCTGACATAGTAACAAACTAAAACTGACTTCTGTAGTGGATTTTTTCTTATGTTTCGTACTGTTATTGGGGGCATGCATATTGTTTGGAAATATTAGTAACATGAAGTTATTTTCCTTGCTTATTCTTCATCTGGTACCACAATCTTCGCTTATTTTTTTGGCGGGGGGCAGGGAACAATGAGGATGCAAATAGAACTGGTAGATTAACGCAACCTCACTCCGGAGGCAGCTTTGGACACAGAGCATGCTGACAAAGGCTGGCACTGGAGGTGGTAAGGTCATCTTTGGAGGACATTTGAGCTTCCTCATGGCACACAGGTTATTCTGGGGCCTGCCTCAAATGCCACAATGCCTTGTGCCAAACAGAGAAAAGGACGGAAAGATACCTTCCTAAAGTGGGTCAGTGGTTTTTACCTCCCTTTATGAGACACCTAGAGATTTCTAACCCTGCCTGGGCACTCAGGGGCGTGGGTTGTTGGGGGTGAGGCTGTGCTACTGGAGAGGGTAGGGAAGTATGGTCAGGGATGGGGAGAAACATCTGCAAAGAAAGCACACAGCAAGACCAAACAGAGTGAATAACCAGCAACCCTCATGGCAGCCCGTTGGCATCTACAGAACAAACTCCCTCTAGGTACAGCAGACATCAACCTTTCAGCTCATTAATGGGCACAGTTCAGTTGCCCAGTTTATTTTAGGAAGATTCTGGGCCTGGAGACAAGGGAACACAGTGGAGCACACCCTTACTGGGGTGCAGAGGGAAGCAATCTGTTCAGAGTTTATTTGGGTACGTGCAGAACTTGCTTAACTGTCCACCTCTGGCTGAAAAGGGACCATTATGATGTAGGAAAAGAAAAAGCAGTGAGACTAGATGTACTCAAACACAATAAATATTATGTTTTCTTGCAAATGTCCTCAGCAATGAGATACAGAAGAGAGGAATTTAAAGAACACATCTAAGAGATCTGCACAGTCAGAGAAATCAGTGACTTTGTTTTATTTTTCAGTTTTCCAGGCAGTACCAATTAAACCTGTCTTAATAAAATTCTCAAGCAAAGCTGACATGATTCGTCTGTGTAGTATTATGAGTTTAGCAGGCCCCATTTTAACCTTGGTTGAGTTTTATGACTCATGTAAAACGTTCTGAAAATGATTCAGGGAAAAAGAGGGGACATGATGAGATAAAAGTGGAAGAGGGGAGTCATGACATCTGAGTTCTTATTCCCCAAATCAGTAACTAGCTGTGTGGCTTTGGATGGGTCCCTTCACTTCTCAAAGCCTCTGTTTCCTCATGTGAAAGGAAGGAATCTTTACAGTTTTATTTGTACGTGTCTATTTCATCTCAATTTTATTAAAAACTAGGCTCAGTTTAAACAAATTTGGTCAAAAAACTCTCTTTCTAAATTCCCAATTCACAGGATTGTTCTATATCCAGAGATGTGCAGATGGAAAGATTGCTTATTTAAACCTTATAAACGAATTCCAGACACCCAGGACACCCCCAGCAACAAGGAATCTTCTGCTGAGTTGGTTCACGCCGGTTTTGGATAGCATGAATTATCACAGATGTCTCTGGGCTATATGCCTCCTCATCATTTCTACCTGGCACTCACTTTTCTCTCCTCTAGTCACGTGTATGCATAAACTGCTTTACTTAGAAATGGGTAGAGAGATTTTGGAATTTTCATCGCCAACATCACAATTTCAAATAGGAAAAATAACAAGCTTTTTTTCTTCCAGTAGAGAAACCATGAAATTCAGCTGATAATTCTTACAAATGGTACCAGACAAAGGAAGAAAATACTAGAACTGATGGGCTAATGCAACACAAAACAAAGAACAGAGGAGAATGGGAATTTCTATGCAGCGGGCAGCCTATTTTTGGCAAGGTAAATGAAACATTAACGTATTATATTAGAGTAATTCGGGTCAAAAAAACCTTTCAACATATAAACTTTGGGATGGGGGAATGATTGTGGCAAACAGCTTCTCACTGTGCTTGTATTAGCATAACTAATAGATATAAGCTCATTTTTCAGGGTTTTATGATTCTGACACTATAAATCCAAAGTAGACTTGAACTTGTTAAGAGAATGATTCATATAATTTTGTTTACATAACCAAACTAAAGAAAGGAAGACAAGATAAAAATTCTACTACGGAATTTGTTTTCTTTCAAGCATTTATAAATATTAGAGATAATCTTCCTTTTTATTTAAACAAAACTGTTTAACATCTGCTTTTTATAATATTGTTATTTCTTGTGAACATTCAGTGTTTGAAATTCTTGTTCCCAAGAATTACTTGCAAATATCACATAACTAAAATTCCAAAAAAAGAAACATGCACACACCCCATAACTCTAGCAAATCCTTGATTAACTGAGAGCCAAAACCCAACCAAGAAGAATTCCAGACGAGCTGAAGCTTGTTCTTCCCATATGACTTTTATAAGAAAGCAGGAAACGACAAAAAAGACACAAATTTATTTAAAGCAAAAGACTTGCTGAACATATCTGTAGGTCAGTATAGATTCAGCTTCACTGTCCATGCTTGGTACACTTAAAACCATGCTCATGATGAGGTATGAACTGTACCTTTTACCGCTACCTCAAATTCTTTTGTAGAACAAAGCAGAATGTAAGTAAGTATTATCTTTTATCTCTACAACTTTAACGCTTAGCACATTGATTAGACCTGCATAATAAAATATTTATTTGTGTTAACAAACTAATAAATAGTGGTAAATTAGAGGCAAAACATGCTACATTTTAAAAGTTCATTATTGCTCAGAATATGGAATGTAAGCTCATAGTATCTTAAGGTTTAAAGAGACCTTAGATATTTACTTAGCCCTCCTTGGTGCAGGGCTCCTCCAAGAACGTTCTAATGTTTTTAAAAATGTTTGTGTATCAGCTGCCATATTGGGAACACATGCACACGTGCATGTCAGCATGCACATGCGCGAACACGCGTGCACACACACACTCATTACTTCATAGTCTTATGAGATAGATGTATTTATGTTGCAACTGGGGAAACTGAAGTTCAGAAAGTGACAGAGGGAAGACAAGGAAGAAGAAAAAGAAAGAAGCGTAACAAGTTTTTGCCAATTCTTTCCTATGGTCTAAGATCCAAGAATAAATAAGAAATTAATCAGACAAGATGAAAATGTGCCTCCCCTGCCCCATGCAAACACCAATATTATAACTGACTTACGGAGATATACGCAAAAAGCCAAGGTAGTCCCTGGAACACGCTATTCACATAAATGTTAGCTTCCTTTCTTTTCAGTATGTTAGTATCTTGGGGACCGGTAAAGATGTTTAGGACCCACTCTCAACTCTGAAAATTATGGAATTATTGCAGAACTAAAGAGAGTTATGAGGAATGCTAGAACCCATTCCCCTAAGAATAATCAGTGCAATTGTGCTTTTTATTTTAATTTAAAATTCAATGTGTGTATGTCTCCTTTCTCCCCCCGCCCCAAGGAGATAAATAACTGGAATGACTGAATACAGCACAAAATACAGACGTGGGGAAAGGGTGCCAGTTTTAACTTTGAAATTGACTATACTCGTCAGTTAAAGTCAGACCTAAAGCATTAATTTATTCTGAAACATTAATTAACTGGAGCTTTTTTGCATTTAATTTTCTCTGGCATTTTGGAATCTATTCTAAGCCCTGTGGAAATGGCAGGTCTGATGTTATTAAAGTTAGCCTTTCAGAAAGTCCTCGAACTGAAGACTCCTACACATTAAAAAATGCTGAGAGTCCAGATAATGCAAACCTAAAGTATTATTAAAGGGTATTCTTTACACATGAAAGAAAAACCTTAATTTTATTAAAAATGAATTAAACTGTCAGAAGCCTTCAATTTTGCATAATACTTGAGCCTTTTAAACACATAAAAAACAACATTGAAAGCCAGTTTCATTTTTTTATTCATTCACCCACTCATTTAAGTATCTGTTGAGTGCCAACTATGTGCCAGGCAGGTGCTGCTTCAAGTGGGGCAAACAAGGTCCTGTTCTTGTGCAGTCTAGATGGGAAAATGACAAACAACAAATATATAAGAAAATATCCAAGAGGGATGAGTACAATAAAGAACATTAAAGAGTAATGTAATTAAGAGTGACTGGGAAGACCTCTGTGAAGAGGAAAAACTTACATCAAGTCCTAAATGATAAGCAGTTGGCTACAGAAAGTCTAGGGGTAAACGTCTCAGACAGAGGGATACATGGTGCCACAGTGGGGAGGCAGGAATGTGCCAGGCAGGCTTGAGGAGCAGGAAGGCAGCCATAGAGTCTGGACCACACGGCAGATGGCGGTATGGGGGTGTGGAAGTGGGTCTGGTGGGATCAAGGGTTGTATTTTGGACACATGGAGTTTTAGATGCCCACTTAAAAGAATGGTATAATAAAACAATAATTTATAGCAATTCCATGATTGCCAGGAGGAATTGGGAGTGGAATTCAGGGATGGATGCCACTGACTGCAGCAACGTTAGGGTAGAAGACCACAATTCTCTAACAAGCTTTACTCCATGAGTCACTTTAGATATTCAATTTAATTGGCTAATATTTAATTTAATATGCCCCAAATTCAACACAGTAGACATACCATAAAATGTTCTATTAAGCAAAGGAAGAAGACCCACCTAGAAAACACACAGATTATTTCTATTACATAGATAACACAGTGTGCTCTCAAAGACACAAATTCTTTCGGAAATGCATACAAATGGGTGCCCTGGATATATGTGGCAAAAATTAAAAAAAATTAAAATGTGTGTAATAGGAGAGAGTATTTGGAGAACTTACGAGCAAAAGGTTTTTTAGTGGTGGCTCATAACACAAAGAACTATTGTTTGCCTGGTGAAGGTCTATGTGTTTAAGCCCAATTGTGTGTGTGTCTGCATGGGTGTGAGTGTGTGAGTGTGTATGATTTCCTATTGCTGATGGTGGAGGGAGGGAGGTTTACCTTCTTTCCACCAAGTCAGGTTGCCCAAATGATTGTACCACCTTGCTTGGGATGCTTTGAGCTTGATTTTAGACGGATAAACAGTTTATAATTTGGTATAAGCTATTTTTTAAAAGGTGACATTTATAAAAGGTATGGGAAAAATGAAACTAGATACCTTATTATGCAAATTTCTGAGGCAGCACAGAATTCCATGGCCACATCTACTTCCCAAGACACAGCCTTCTAGAAGCCAATGAGATATCACAGCTTCTTGTGCCTCTTTACTTTCCAAGACATGTTTGTGTCTGAGCCTCATCAGCCCAAGGGCAAGACCTACATTCTTCAGATGATTCACATTGATGGGTTATGACTCTAATACATACCAGAGTCAACAATCTTGATTCCAAGTCTCCTTGACTACATTTGGGAAACGACCACCTTACTTGTTAATAAATCTTCAGAGAATTCCCCTGTAATGTGGCTGTCTGAGATACTTGACTTGAGTATCTCAGAAACAGTATTTCTCATACCCACAAATGCTACTCATGACCAAGTTATCTAAGAAACTGGCGGGGAGTCATTTCCACAATTGTTTGACTTTCAAAGAATGACTCTTCTCTACTCCTGTAGGAGAAGATCAAGCCTAACTGGGTTCCAAGGATCTAGATCACCCTGTGAAGTGCTGCCCTCAAACACGTTCTCTGTACAGTCCCAGATGGTGGGATCACCCAAGGAAAATAAAGGCCAGGGTGCCTAAAAGAGGCAGTCTTCTTGGGGAAGCACAGAAGTAAAAAATGACAACCAAGAGGAAGGATGTGCTGAAAGCACACAGGATAGGTTTTGAAGGATCAATAGGAGTTTGTTAAGAGGGCTGAGAGATGGTGACAATATTTCAGAGAAGGAGCCAACTGTGACAGAAAGAGGCAAGGTGGAGTGTGATGTGTGGGACAAGTAGCCCCATCTGATTACAGCACAGAGTGTGGGGAGAGAAGGTGACTACTGCCAGCTCCATTCAGAAAGACCTTAGAGTTCCTGCTAGGGTGAGACAATTACCCTGAAGGAAATGGGAGAAGCACGGAAGAATTCTGAGTCTGAGGGGGAGTTGCGGGGGAGGTGGGTTCCTGACATGACAAAGTTTTAGAAAGATCACTGGAAATGGCAGCAGCTGGAGAATGGATAGGGTAAGGCTGGGGAGGTGTGAAGACTGGAGCCAAAGCAGAAAGCAAATTAATTTATGTTAAAAACCAAAGTAACAATGGTCCTTTAGCCAACTGCTTGGCAGGAGGGATTGTTTTTAAAACATTGTTGTCTTGGTTGTCTCCTATGCACTATAATATACAGACATGTGACGCAGAACATCATTTTGGTCAGTGATGGAACATGTATGCAATGGTGGTCCCATAATATTATAATGCTGTATTGTTACTGTACCTTTTCTATGTTTAGATGCACAAATACCATTGTGTTATAATCGCCTACAGTATTCAGTACAGTAACATACTATATGGGTTTGTGGCCTAGAAGCAATAGGCTATAGCACATAGCCTAGGTCTGTAGTAGGCTCTACCATAAAGGTTTGTGTAAGTACACTCTATGATGTTCAGGTAATGACAAAATCACCTAACAATGCGTTTCTCAGACCATCGTTTCTCAGAAAGTATTCCCATTGTTAAGTGACATATGATTGTTCTACTATTAAGTGTGTGTGCTTTGCCTACCTGACAGTCTTCTGGGGCACTACGATCCTGCAAAAATGTAAGATAGATGTGAAACTGCTACAAAAGACACATATGATCTGAGTATCACTAGGAAGCATATGGGAATACTGAATGAGGAGTCACATTAACAGGTAAAGCTAAGTCTGTAATGCAAACAGCGAACTGTGACTGTGACACAAGGAAGCAAGGCAGAGTACTAGGAAACCAACACACTGGCTAGCTGATGGCCTTACACAAAAGATGGCTGCCTGTAATGGTGGACCATCAGCCCTCTTTCCCCCAGAATAGGAGCTCTTTGGTTGCAAGAATGCCAGCTGTTGCGAGTCTGTCTTTTTCTGTGACCTATCACCTCCATCTTTTGGCTTAAGTGTTGCCTCTTCCAAGAGCCAGAGCATGAACTGCCCTCCCCCTAAGCTCAGCAAATTCCACCCCACCTTACAGCCCCAACATTTTCTCGTTTGTGAATGGGGGCTGCTTTTTATTCATCTTTGTGCTCTCCTGGCTTAGATAAGGGTTGGGTACATGAGTTGGTGTTTGAGAAACACTGTGAGTTAAACGCTGCTGTAAAAATATTACACAGCCATTGTAGAAAGCTGGCAGACCCTCACAAAGTTAAACATAGAATTACCATATGACTGGCAATTCCTCTCCCAGGTAAACACCCAAGAGAGTGGATACAATTGTTCAAAGACTTGAACATAAACGTTGAAAGCAGCATTATCCATAGTAGCCAGAATGGAAACAATGTAAGTGTCCTTCGACTGATAAATGAGATACTCTTAGAGTGGAATACTATTCAGCCATAAAAAGAAATGATGTACTGATGCATGCTATAGCATGGATGAACCTTGAAAACATTATGTTAAGTGAAAGAAACAAGACACAAGAGGCCAGATTCAGTAGGATTCAACTTAGAGGAAAAATCCAGAAGCAGATCCATAGAGGCAGAAAGCAGGTTACTGGTTACCAGGAGCAAGGGGGAGGAGGAGTAGAAAGAGATTCTCTTAATGGGTTGGAGGTTTCTTTTGGGGTGATGAAAATGTTCTGGAGTTACACAGTGGTGATGATTGTACATTATTGTGAATGTACTAAAAACCACTAAACTGTACCCTTTAAAATATTTAAAAGGTGAACGGTACGCTATGTGAACTTTACCTCAACTAAAAAAAATGCATCAAATATATCTCATCTCACTGAAAACCATAACATTTATCTCATCTCTTCTTAGCTAGTGAGTGTCCATCTGTCCTTCCTTCCTCTCAACACTCCTCTCTTCCTCATTCTTTCCTCCATTTCCAGCTTGCTATGAACTTTGAACAAAGTCAAGCAAAGTCTTCGCCTGCAAAACAGGAACTGCACGAAG
Organism: Lagothrix lagotricha; assembly: GCA_963574225.1. Lineage (NCBI taxonomy): Eukaryota > Metazoa > Chordata > Mammalia > Primates > Atelidae > Lagothrix > Lagothrix lagotricha. The sequence continues at coordinate 94,250 of CAUYNB010072875.1, read as the reverse complement.
ATGATGATCACACAATTTTCTCTGCTCCAGCATCTAACAGATAATTTGCCAGGATGCTATAGTTCCTTTGGACTGGACATCCCATAGTAGACAGCAGGTACAAGGATGAATGATCCCCTTCCTCCCAAGTGTCTTCACTGTCCTAGCTGATGAGGTGATATGCCAACAATTTTAAGAGTCTGCCCTCGTTCTTTGAAAGTTCAGCAAGATAGTGGGAGTTACCAAGAAAGCTAATAATCTATTCTTCTAAGGAAAAAAAAAATCCCACAAATGTATTTTTCTTTAGTTTTTAATTAAAAATGACCTTTCTGATTCTATGGCTGGAGGCAGCTATAGTAATGAAAAATGATGTCATTTACTGGTGATACTAGCAGTGTGACAGTACAATGAAAAAGGTTATAATCATCAGAGAATTCCTAGGTCTCTACACACCACCTAATTGCTGGGATGCGGGGAGGATACAGATTGAGAGACATTATAATCACTCTGGAGCAAAGGACTAACCCACCCCATTTGGAATATGGTACTCTTGGGACTTTATTCTCAGCTTTTCCTTTAATGCTGCCAGCAACCAGAAAAGCAAATGAGAAGGAGTTCAACCCTAAAAGAGAAGGAATTTTGACACCAGGGGTCACCATCCTCTTAAACTCTAAATGAGGTGAGACCAGTGCCTAGCCTAAGGGGCAGGCAGGCAGGAAGGAAAAAGGCCAGGAGGAAGCCAGGAGGAAGGTGAAAATGAGGGAGGCATAAAAGAAATTCATTTGCTTTGCTTCTTCAAAGAAGGTGGGGGGCAGGAGGTGGGGGTGGGCATGAGTGGTAGGAGTATGTCTACAGAAATGCTGTTGACTGGCTAAGTGCCCTGAAGCCCATTTTCCCTGAAATCCAAAATATGCTTTCTTCAGACAGTATCTGGGCTACCTTCTTCCTCACCCAATTCAATCCAACCTGAGTAACAAATGAAGGGGAAGCTGCCAGGAACGGGAAGAATTTATAAGGACACTTGAGAAAAAGGTCGGCTGAACTGAGATGAAACTATTTCTCCACCACTACGCTTATTTTCTGCTATATTCAAAACCCAAGGTGAAGGGAAGTGATTATATTCAGAATAAGAAACAACTATAGGTTTAGTGCCTAGAGGGTAGACAAAATTGTTAGAAGCACAATGAGTACGTGGATAAGAAGAACCTCACAGTAGGATTTTGTTTTTGTTTTTTAGAGACAGGGTCTCACTCTGTCGCCCAGTTTGGAGTATAGTGATGTGCTCATAGATAACTATAGCCTCGAACTCCTTGGCTCAAGCAATCTGCCTACCTCAGAATCATAAATAATAAAGACTGCAGGCATGCTATACCATGCCCTGCCTAATTTTATTTTTTGTAGAAATGGGGTCTCACTGTTTTGCTCAGGCTGGTCTTGAACTGCTGGCCTCAAGTGATCCTCTTGACTTGGCCTCCCAAAGTGCTGCAATTACAGGAACTGTTTTTACTGTTTGTTTAAAGGTATTTTATTGGCTTTAAAAATTACAAAATAGCATTTGCAAATTTTTTAAAAGTGGAAAACCATTAAACAATTTAAGAAAGCCATATAGAAGTGTAAAGTTAAAAAGTGAGTATCCTTAATCTCCCACCACACTTCCCTAGGTTAATTACAAGAACTGTGATAGGTTTCCTTCTCTAATGTTTTCAATGTATGAGCAAATATGTAAATGCTTGTGTTATATTTTATATCTGTTTCTTATTGAGTGCTTCCAGCTGTGCCCAGCATGACACAGGAATTATTTCTTTAGTTTCTACAAAACCTTTAGGAACCAAGTACTACAAAAAGCCCCATTTTTACCGATGGGCAAACTGAGGTGCAGAGAAGTTAAGCAACTTGCTCAAGGTCAAGCAGCTGGTAGATGACACACCTAGTCCCATTCCTGGCTTGTTAGTCCTCATGCTGACATACGACATCTGTCCATGTCAAACCATGGAAAACTAGCTTGTTCTTTTCAAATGGCTGCATGGCATTACATTAATGAATACTCCAAATTTTATTTAATCTGTTCCCTTACTGAGGGACATTTAGGCTGTCCCAAACTTTCCTCTATTATAAATACCATTATGATGAATTTCCAAAGTATAGCAGAACTGTTAGGTCAAAATAGTATGGTTTAAGTTTGGATAGGTGTTACTCTCCTAAGTAGCCTAAGTAAATCTACATTTCTAGAAAGAATGTTCCAAGAGTGTCCTTTCTGACATACCTTCCCAAGTACTGGACATTGCCAATCATTTTCACTTTTGGCAATCTGATACATGAAAACTGACTTCAGTATTTATTTTCCCTGATTGTAACTGAAGTTGAAAGTATTCTGATATGTTAAATAGTCGTTTGTATTTCTTCTGTGGTTGTTCAAATCCTTGCAACACTGATCTATTTCATTGTCTTTTCCTTACTGATTTGTGGGAGCTCTGTATAAATTTTGAAAATTAACGCTTTTTCTATTACATATGTTTCACATATTTTCTCCCAGTTGGCCCTCCATAATTTAATGTTTTTTATGGTCTCTTTCACCATAATTTCAAGAAATTGAATTTGTTAAACATTTTAAGACTTCAGGGCTTCTTGTCATGCTTTTAAAGGCCTTCTCCATAACTATAAAAATATATTGCTTTATTTTCTTCTAGAATTTTACAGATTTGAAATGTAGTATGTTCTGAATTAGGGATCTAAATATATATTTTCCCAAAGAGATTACCAGTTGATTCAACACTATATATTAAGTAGCCCATATATTCTTACTGAGTTGAAAGTTACCTTTATCATATATTAAATTCTCATGTACACATGGATCTCTTTATGGATTCTCCATAGCATATTTTAAAATCTGGTGAGGCAAATTCCCTCTAATTATTTCTCTTATTAAAAATAGTTCTTTGATACTTTTGCTTACTTATTCTCCTGTATGAACTTTAGAAACAAACTTTAAAGTTGTAAAAAGAAATTCTATTAGAATTTTATTGAAATTGCACAAGAGTGTTATTGAAGAGAACTTACAATACTGAGCTCCTAGCCAGGAGTGAAATGTATCTCCATTTATCAATATCTCTTTCCATATACTTCAGTAAATTTCTATCATCTATCTCACAAACATTTTTTGTCACTTTTATTTTACATTTTTATTGACTGTGATGCGACTGTGAAAGGTATCCCTTTCCCCTCATAATACTATATACATGGTTACTGTTATCAGATGAAAAAATATTCATTTTTTTTCAACTTTACTGAAGCTTTATTTCTCTTAATCCATTGCTTCCAATATTTATCATATATGAAGATGATCATATGGATTTTGGCCTTTTATGCTATTAACTAAGCAAACTACACTCATTTCCTAATGTTGGACTATCCTTGCTTTCCCAGTTTAAGTTTACAATATCACAGTGTATTATTTTTCTGGTATTTTGCTGTACTTGGTTTACACTTATATTGATAAATTAGATTGTCATATTCTTGTCTGGTTTAGGTAACAAGAGTTAAACCAGTCTGTAGAATAAGCCTGGATGTGTCCTACCTTTCTCTATGCTTTGGAGGGGTACAAATTACCAGTAAAATAACAAAATCTGTGCCTAGCATCATTTAGGAGGAAGGAGATTTGGCTACTTTTCCAAAAGAATTAGATGGCTGGTTAGAATGAATGGGCCCTCCGTGGACGGATGGATGGACAGACAGATGTAAGATCAACTTTCTTCTGTGGTTCCTTTCTAGTCATATGTTTCTTTTTGAGTCATTTTTGGTAATTTACGATTGTTTAAAATTTTCAAATTCATTTATAAAAGACTGATACATAGAAAAATTGTACAAACCTTTGGTTCTATCTCCCTCTTCCCCTTAAGTAAGCTTGCCAGGTGTTCCTATTTTATCAATGTTTTCAAAGAGATGAGTTTTATTTTAACAAATCATTAGGTTTATGTCTTTAATCTTGTTTTATGTAATTTCTGAACTTATTAACTTAAATTTTTTTGACTTTTTGCTCTGTTATAATAGTTGCTCTTTTTCTCAAATATTGATTTGAATACTTAGTTCATTTATTTTCAGCACTTGTAAGATTCTTTTCTTTTTTAGATGGATGCTGACAAAAAGCATGTCTACGAGGTCAGGAGTTTGAGAACAGCCTGGCCAACACAGTGAAACCCCATCTCTGCTAAAAATACAAAAATTACCTGGGCATAGTTGCGGGCGCCTGTAATCCCAGCTACTTGGGAGGCTGAGGCAGCAGAATCGCTTGAACCCAGGAAGTGGAGGTTGCGGGGAGCCAAGATTGTGCCACTGCACTCCAGCCTGGGTGACAGAGCTAGACTCCGTCTCAAAAAAAAAAAAAAAAGCATGTCTAATTTTTTTATAAATGTCTTTAAGGCTATCATTTGTTCTCTGAAAACTGCTTTGGCCAGAATTCTGGGTTCCTATATGAAATATTGTCATTAACTTTGAAATAGTTTATCATTTTCACTATGATTTCTTCATTCACTGAAGAGTTATAAAAAATGCTCACACAAAAACTTGTAAATGAATGTCCAAAGCAGCATTATTCATAAGAGCCAAAAGGTAGAATCACCCCAAATGTCCATCAATGGATGAATGGATAAACAAAATGTGGTATAACCACACAATGAAATATTACTGAGCTGTTAAAAAGGAAGGCAGTACTGATACATGCTACAACATTGATGACTCCTGAAAACATGCTAGGGAAAAGAAGCCAGACACCAAAGGCCACATACTACAAGTTTGTATATGAAATGCCTAGAAGAGGCATGATGAAACCCTTTGTCTCTATTCTACTACTTTCAATACTTCAATTCTGACACTAGCCGTGGGTTTTTTTTCCCTCACACCAAGCAATTCTGTAATCCTCGGCAGACACCAGCTGATATTCTACAATAATTCAATTCAATTATGACACTGATCAGAGTTAGTGTCAGTTCCCACAGGTAAAGGCTCGGCCCCACAAGAATGTCCCTATTTCAGATGCCAACTGAAAGCCCAGGTAGCTTACCTATGCTTATGAACAACTTGCTATAAATAGAAAGTTCTCATAAATCGGACATTCTCTTCAGGTTCAATTATTTGCTAGAATGGTTCACAGAACTAGGAGAAACACTTTACGTATATTTACCCACCTACTATAAAGGACACAACTCAGGAATAGCCAAATGGAAGCGAGGCATACGACAAGCATGGGAAAGGCACAGAACTTCCATGCCTTCTCTGAGCACACCACCATCCCGGCACCTTCACATGTTCACCAACCCAGAAGCTCTCAGAGCCCCAGGCTTTAGGAATTTTTATGGAGGCTTCATCACATCGGCATGATTGATGATGAACTTAATCTCCAGTTCCTCTCCCCTTCCTAAGGCTGGTGGGTGGGGCTGAAAGCTCTAACCTTCTAACCATGGCTTAGTCTTTCTGGTGGCCAGTCCCATTCAGAAACCCACCAAGAGTCGCCTCATCAGAACAACAGATACTCCTGTCACCCAGGAAATTCCAGGAGATGTAGAAGCTGTGTCAGCGACTGGGGTCAAAGACCAAATACTTTATAGAATTAAAGATACACTTAGCACCCCTATTGCTCAGAAAATTACAAAGCTTTTAGGAGCTCTGTGTGAGGCACCAGAAGCAGAAACCAATATATTTATATTTTTATTATGTCACAAGGCAAATCCATAGAGACAGAAAGTAGGCTAGTGGTTACCAGGGGTTGAAGAGAGAAGTGAATGGGAAGTGACTGCTGATGGGCACAGGGTTTCTTTTGGGGGTGATGAAAATGTCCTGAACTTAGACAGTGTTGATGGCTGCACAGCTCTGTGAATAGACTGAAAACCACTGAACGGTATACTTTAATAGGGTCTGTTTTATCATGTATGAATTTTATTCCACAACAATAAGAGTTATAAAGGATAGTATTTTTAAATGTCCATGTTGTTAGATTTGGGAAGGCTAACATCTACTATTACTGTATCTTGTTTGGAGAATTTGGACTGTGCATGATGTCCAATTTTTGAAATGCATCGAGATTTTCTTTGTGGCTTAGTCTCTGTCAATTTTTTTTTTTTTTTTTTGAGACGGAGTTTCGCTCTTGTTACCCAGGCTGGAGTGCAATGGCGTGATCTCGGCTCACCGCAACCTCCGCCTCCTGGGTTCAAGCAATTCTCCTGCCTCAGCCTCCCGAGTAGCTGGGACTACGGGCACGTGCCACCACGCCCAGCTAATTTTTGTATTTTTAGTAGAGACGGGGTTTCACCATGTTGAGCAGGATGGTCTCCATCTCTTGACCTCGTGATCCACCCGCCTCGGCCTCCCAAAGTGCTGGGATTACAGGCGTGAGCCACCGCGCCCGACCAGTCTCTGTCAATTTTTTTAAGTGTCACTTAAGTACTTCAAAAGAATATGTGTTCTCTTATCGTTGGATAAAAAAGAAGAATTCCAAACACTCTCATTAAGTCATGTTTGTTGATTGAGTTAATTATATTTTAGATATGCTTTCTTTTGTTATTAATTCTGTCAATTTCTGCTAAAGGGATATGAAAGTCTACCACTATGGCTGGGCACGGTGGCTCACACCTGTAATCCCAGCACTTTGGGAGGCCGAGGCGGGCATCACAAGGTCAGCAGTTCGTCTCTACTAAAAATACAAAAAAATCAGCCGGGCATGGTGGTATGCGCCTGTAATCCCAGTTACTAGGGAGGCTGAGGCAGGAGAATTGTGTGAATCTGGGAGGCAGAGATTGCAGTGAGCCAAGATCGCGCCATTGCACTCCAGCCCAGGCAACAGTGCGAGACTCCATCTCAAAAATAAATAAATAAAATAAAATAAAGTCTTCCACTATAACTGTTCTTTTTAAAAGAAACTATTGTTATATTTTAAATGAGTATAATATTCTTATAATAAATAATAGTTCTAATCTAGTAAAGTTCTGCATTGTCTCCCGCAAACTGGCTCCTGAAACCTAATTTTTCTAGCTCCTTTTGCATACTCATCTGTTTCACTTATAACTAACCTGCTCCCCAACAAGCCTCACCCATACCACTTCCCCACTAAAAAAATGTCCCCAGGGTTCATATGCAAACTCCCTACAAAGGTCACTGCCACCAAAGAGTGCTATAAATAACACAGTCCATCAATATTTAAAGCCTGCAAATAAGAACAATTAAAATCAACTAGCAACTCAGAGTAGAACAGAAATCACAAGGAAAGAAATCACACCTAAAATTGATTTAGACGGGCATTAGAAACCTTACCAAGTGATTTACTGACAAACTAAACATTCTAGTGTGGCCTAGTAGAAAAGAAAAAATACTGTCATTTTTTTTCTGTTTAGAAGCCAATGCATTGAATCTGAAACTGCAGGTTCACTCTGAGGGCAAGCCTCATGTGATGTTTAAAGAAAAAAAAAAAATTAACCTTGTACACACCTCCTATATTCAAGATCATTAATGAAAAGCCAAAATGTTTAATTTGCTCTGATGTTTCTGTTTTCTGTCATTTTTGTATAGTTAACAGGATCATAATTTAAGTAAGTCACACATTGTAAATAACCTGGTTATATTATTCTCTCCTCCTTGGTAATTAGACCACCTTTTGTTACAAAGAATCCTATAAACCATTTAACCATGAGTGGCTGTAAACTGCTCGTATTAAAAAATGGGTGCTCTCCTGCTCTTGAGAAGTTGAAAAGCACCAAGGAAATTACATACCTTTTTGTCTTTCCTTCACTTGCATTTTATTTGAGTTTCTGGAATCAATTTGCTAATTTGATAACTGATATGCAGGTGTAAAAATCTACTATAAAAACTTTTGGAAGAAAGCAATTCCTATTAACCCTGTCATTTTACCTCAGTGCAAAGCAGACAATCTATACTCAAGACCTCACCTACAAGTGGCTTCTCTAGCTATGTATAAAAAAGATGAAGCCATCTGGCACTACAGGAATTGTAGAAGTATTCAACAAATTAAAACAAACACCTCCAATCATTTCAGTTTCTTAAGCAGAGCAAAGCAACTTGTATCTTTGTTATCTGTGATTACTTGATATGCTGATCAACCAGGATATAAAAATAAAACTTGCAAAAATCAAGCTAAGAATCCTAGTTTTAGAATACAGGACATCCACAAAGATGAGGAATTTTCACTGAAAGAAACAGTGACAAGAATGGAGACAGGCTTTTTTTTTTTTTTTTAATTGTGGTACAAAATACAGTATTAAATTTACCTTCTTCACTTTTAAGTATATAGTTCAGCAGTGTTATGTATGTTCATATTGTTGTACAACAGGTCTCTAGAATTTTCCATCTTGTAAAATGGAAACTCTATACCCATTAAATATGAATTTCCCCTCCCCTAGCCTTTGACAACTGCTTTTCTACTTTGTTGCTATAATTTTGACTTTAGATACGTCATATGCTTTGACTCATGTATGGCCTTTTGAGACTGACTTATTTTGCCTAGCATATTGTCCTCGAGGGTTGGCAATACTGTAATGTGATAGGATTTCCTTATTTACATCTGCATGATATTCAACTGAAATTACACACCACACTTTCTTAATTCACTCATCTGCTGATGGATACTTGGGTCACTTGTACTCCTTGGCTATTGTAAATAATGCTGTAAAGAATATGGGTGTGCAAATATCTCTTTGAGACTCTGCTTTGAATTATTTTGGATATACACCCAGAAGTGGGTTTGCTGAATCACATGGTAATTCTATTTTCAGTTTTTTAAGGAACATGTTTTCTATAATGTTTTGTTTCCGTTTTGGGGAACTGTTTTCCATAATGGCTATACTGTTTTTTATTCCCATAAACAATGCACAAGCATTCCGATTTTTCTGCCTCCTTGCCAACTCTATGACAATTACACAGATAGGAGGAAGAAATCTTTCACAGGAGTGTACTCAGGAAACAATAGAAGAAATTGATTCTACTATATAGCAAAAGAAAACAACAGATAAAATAGTATTTTCATACCTCCTATTAATGGCAAAAAGTATCCCAAAGAACCAAAATAAATGTGATCCCGAAGAGAGATTTCAACTAATAAGAGTTTGAAATGAAATAGCTTTTCTTAAATTTCATAACACCAGCACTTGGCTTTTGAGCAAAGGAGTGGTAAGGTACGGAAAGAACTGGAGGGGGTTAAGAAGATATGGGCTGAATCCACTCATGCTGAGAGGATGCTAGAGGGCCTCACAGGAACCGTCCTCACCTTTCCCACCCCTCCCCATGCTCTGAGCAGCTCTGCATCAATCTTTTTTAAAAAACTGTTGAATAAAGCAAAAAGAAAAAGAAAAATGGGAAGCCATTAGTCTTTATGCTCCTTCCAAGATTAAAATTCAATGTCTTCAATTAGGGTAGGAATCCTTGTCTATTTCTCACTTTGCATATATATCTCCCCAAGTATACACCTCCCCAAGTATACACCTCCCATCTTCATTTTGAAAAGTAAATGTGCCTCGAACCAATTAGTGAAGTAAAACACAACCTTCAAATTCTATTTTCCACAGAGCATAGAATCCTACGTCTACTTAAACATACAAAGCACTAATTTCAGCCAGTCATCATTCTTGCTCAATCAATACCATTTATCTATTAATAGGATGCCTCTCCTATTTGCTCTAGCATAAAACTGACCCCATAGTAAGTTGTTATAGAAGTTGAAGAAATACAACTTAAAAGAATGTACCCTTTTAAATTTAACCAATCCCAGTTGTCCTTTATAACAACTGATGCACATATATTCAACTAGTGTATGGCAAGGCAGTCACCAGCACTGGAACGAAAACAGGTCCCTTCCTATATACGAAGAGAACACTTTACAATTACTTTGAGAGGGAGAATGGCAACAAACACTGACCCCAGGGCCCTTGCTCCCCAGTCGTGCCCCTAGACCCAGTAAAGCCTCCCCTCGTACACTCGCTGACAGGATCTCTATTTGCCATCTGTTTGGGTATGTTCTGGCCACACTAAAGCTACTTGTAAATATTTCTGCCATTTCCCTCTAGGAAACCCAGGGCCTGGTATAATATGTGATTCTCTCATGCTCAAGGCCATTAGGGTAAATGTGCCTCGTGTATCCCACTTAAAAAGTTAACGCAGGAAGAGGTGCAGACGCTGGTAGACACAGTCTGCCTTTCTTCCTGCTGTCTGGTTAATGTAGCAACTGGCTGCTCAGGAAGGAAGGGGAGGGAGATGGACCGGAGAGCTGAAAAGACGGCTGGCGCTAGGTAGGATTTACCTCATAGACTTCACCATCCCTCCCTAAAACAAGCTACAGTGAATGGTGCTCACACTGCACTTTGAGGTAAAAGTCCCCAGTATAGGTGCTGGCAATGGCAATGTGCTATATCTCGATCTGGATAGTGTTTACCAGAGCCATAGATGAAATATGCAATTGTTAAAAATCGTCAAGTACACGCAGAATTCGTGTACTGCATGTTAATAAGACTTTGAAAAATCGAATTTTAAAAGTTCCCAATATAGACTTACTAAAGGACAGGATGGCTCCAATTCATTCCTTTCAGGGTTTTTTGGTTTTTTTTAACTAAATTTTGTAATGACCTGATCTCTCCAAGAACTTCTAATCTAGTCTACCCTCCAACCCCTTTTTGCATCACTAACATATTAAAATTCCTAAAGTTCCACTCTGATCATAGCATATTCCAGGTTAAAAATCCCTGATGGCTCTTCATGGTTTATCACTGTCTATAAACTCCCTGGCCTGGCACTCATTCCCCCTGCAGGGTTAGCCACATGCCCTGGCCCAGAACACCCCTCAACAGCCTTCCCTAAGCCCGTCCTATGAAGACCTCTCAGCCCACATTTTGGTGCTCATGATTTCCTCTCCTCTACCTCCACCCCTCCCCAAATTTCCATCTTGGACTGTTAAACACATATATACCTTTCCAGCTTTCTCCAAATGGATACTCTAACAGTAACAGCAAGAAATCTTTGTTTATTATGAATTTGTTAATTAATAATGTTTTAATAGCATTTTCTACGTACAATGTAAGCTTCACGAAGACAAGGCTCTTTGTTGTATTCACCAATGTTATCTCTTGGGCTTGGAAGAGCATCTGGCACAGAGTAGGTGCACAATGATCATTTGCTGATTTGATGATAATAGCTTTCCTGAAGGAGAGCCTGTTTCCCACACACTGTGCTTTAGAGAGATCATTTCTATTCCTGAAAACAACAAAGTAACACATTTAATACAAGCCCCACATTCCAGATGGGGAAATTGAAGCTCAGCGATATTAAGTAACTTGTTTAAGGTCTCATAGCTCAGGATAGTGAGGACTCAACCTCCTCTTCCTTTGAATTCTCGGAAAACACTGTACTATGGTGCTTATCTTCTGCCTGATACTATAGCTACACAGTAGCCTGTTTTCTCCTTCCGCTTTCCATTCTTTGTGAACAGCGACAGTGTCTTACCCATCACAGAATCCTCTGAAGCACACAGCTCAGGGCTTCACAGTGCAGGGGCTCCATAAATATCTAGCGAGTGACTGAGGGTAGCTAATAAAGGGGTGAGGGAATATGATTTAGAGATTATCTCTTTTAAAAAAACCTGGAGCACGCAATAAACTAAAGCATAAATGAGCACTAATTAATAAAAGAAGGCAAGTTAATTAGTAAAAGGAGGCAGTTCACACCACATGTACATGACAGCAGAGAACAGCCTCGTGTCAGGTGGGACTCCCGGGAGTGCAAGTCTTTACCATTAAAAAATTAACTACAAGACTCAAAGGGCAACACCACGTGGCAGCTTCATTCCTTGATCTATTTCAACAACTACAAAAAAGAAGAAAAAAAAGAAAGAAATTGTTGAGGCTGGACTGAATGTATTACCTGAGTGTGAGCATGAAATTTCACAGAAGAAATCATTCTAAACCTTTTCCTCCTTAAAAATCATGTCACCATATCACAAGTGCTGAACTAGGGATTAAACTAAAAGCAAACCCAGCTCATGAAGTCAGGAGAGTTACCTGGTTTCATGCTCAGCTGAGGCTCACTCAGGCTGCTGTTCCGCAATCACCTACGTGGCTGCACAGCACCCTTCTCTTTGTCTTCTTTATCCTAACAATTCCTGGAGCCCACTCCTGGCCTCTGCTCCCAAAACCCATTCCCAAGTCTGTAGCTCCTCAGCTCCATGACTCAGGAACTAAGGTACAACAACGTTGCAGAAGCCACCCATCTCTTAAGCTGAGGGCTGTTTGTACTCTCCTTTATGAACACATACATATCAGAATGTTTTGTGCTTTTCGGGGATAAGATTTTGAGCTGCTATTCTGGAGCATGCTAAAATGTTAATTCAATAAATTTATTCTAGAACACCTGAACAATACACTAATTTGGCTATTTTTCTGAATTTCTCAATAATAGAAAGTAAGATTAAAGCAAATTCCTCGCTATCCATCATGTTACCCTCATCACTGAAGTCCAGAAATCACTGCACGTTAAAGAGGGTTTACCTGATAGGGGCTAGGCTGAATCTCACCTTTAACCCACATCTTAGTAAACAATTTGCTAAATAAATGAATCGGTAGTATAAGGATGATTTCAGCCTGATTACTGTAAAAGTACATAAAAAAATGTTTTTATGACCTTAACCTCTGTGTCTACCTCTGTGAGGTTTTCAGAGATTATCTATTTTAAACTCTACTTTCGTACCTCAGTATAGGTTGAAGAGTGATCCTGCAAACAAGCCCAAGGAATGTTAAGAGTGATAACAGACTGACCACTTAATATTGTGCCAAGTACTCTTAAGTACTTTACGTGTATTATCTCATTTAATCCTCAATCATGTTATGTGGTAAAAACATCTGGGCCTGGTGTTGTCTCTATGAAAAGTTTTTTTTTAATCTTTAGCTTTTTAGTACAGAGATTTTTCAAACATACACAAAAGTGGAGAGAATGTTATAATGAATCTTCATGACCTATCACCCAACTTATGAGATTTCTGAGTCCTATTTTTAATGGTTGTAAGCTACCCAGGTCTTTGTAGCCTTTTAATTCAGTTTTAATGAGTTAGGAATTTTCCCATTGTGTCTAAGATTTAAAACATATTAGCCTCAAATATGTTCAAAATATTCTTTTATTAGATTTCAATCTCTGCTCTAACTGCAGTTACTAACATCATTTACTCCTGGCTTTTCTCTTTTTGTTTTCCTTGATCAGTCTTGGCAGACGTTTGTCAACTCTTTTCATCTTTTCAAAGAACAAACTTTTGGCTTTCATGATCCTGTCTAATGTAACACTTTTATATTTTCCCCTTAATTCCAGTTCTTGTTTCATTATTTCCTTCCATTTTCTGAGGGGTTATTAGGTGGCTGCTTTTTTCTAACTGAGGCTGGATGCTGTACCAGTCAGGGATGCAGAACCACTACCAGTGATGCGACAGGAGGAATGCTTACAGCAATTAGACCTTGCTACTGTGGGAGGGGCTGGGGAAGTGAAGCTGGTGGTGCTGATCCTGGTGGGGACGCCACTCACTCCTTCTGAAGCCCTGGAGCAGGAGGACCAGTCAGACTTTGTATGCAGGGAACTCAAGCCAGGCTCATATAACACCAAAGTGGACCTACGAAGTGGGGGATGCACAGAGAGGTCTAAGGAAAGCTGACTTTTTTTTTAGATCGAGTTTCACTGTTGTTGCCCAGGCTGGAGTGCAATGGCGTGATCTCGGCTCACCACAATCTCCGCCGCTGGGTTCAAGCAATTCTCCTGCCTTAGCCCCCCAAGTAGCTGGGATTATAGGCATGCACCACCACACCCGGCTAATTTTGTATTTTTTAGTAGAGAAGGGGTTTCTCCATGTTGGTCAGGCTGGTCTCGAACTCCTGACCTCAGGTGATCAGCCCACCTCAGCCTCCCAAAGTGCTGGGATTACAGGTATGAGCCATTGTGCCCCGCCGAAAGCTCACTTTTTGTGGGTCCACAGTAAAGCACCTGGGGTGGCCAGCTCCTTTGAAAGCTACATGTCTTTCCTCTATGACTGCTTAAGGGTTTGCTCTCTGTCATGGTACTCTGCTATTTTACTATGTCATATCTAGGCATATGGACCTTTTCAAAATGTAATCTTGTTTAATGTGTTGGTATCTTTAATCAGTTCTGGAAAATTCACTCTTCTCTCTTTTTGCCCTCTTCTATATATTTCATCTTTTGTGTCTTGTAGTACTACATTCTAAATGCTTTATTCAATTTCATTTTCCAGCTTATTAATTCCTTATTTGATTCTATCTAATCTGTCATTGATTGCCTATCAAGCTGTTAATTTAAATTTCTATATTTTTAGTTAACATAAGTTGTACCTGCCTCATTTTCAAATTTTCTTTATTTCACTACTCTTGCTCCTTAGACATATTTTCAATCTCCTCTTTCATTTTTGTACACACAGTAAACAAACTTATTTTATGTATTGTCTGACAAATTTATTATCTGAAGTCTCTGCAGGTTGATACTGCAGACTGTTTTTCAACAATAATTTATTTTGTGGGTTTTGAGATTTTTGAATGGGAGCTAATGTATTTTAGGAATTCCATAAGGGTTCTTTATGGTCAAATTAAGAAAGAATTCCTTCACGAAAAATCTGCATTTGCTTCTGCTAGGTGACAAGAGAGACTACTAACCTGGTACCACTTTAATTAGATTCTAAGCTGAATGTTTTTCTGACCATTCAGCTAGTGTGAATTTCAGCTGTAAATCCATGAACTGCTCTGTGGTTACAAATTTTCTGAGGAGATTTATTTTTTGCTCCTCCACATAGCTCTAAGGTTCAAGACAGAAAATTTTCCTTGGAGGAGTCTCAGGTTTTTTTCTAGCTTGCCATTACCAAGAGAATGTAGCTTAGAGGTACCAGTTCTATGGTGGGAGGAGCCTTTGCTAATTATACAGTTCAACGTGGGTGGGCCTAGAGTTTTGCCTTCTGTGGCTCTGGAGGTTGTAAAAACCTAAGAGCAAGCTCAGGGTGAAAGTCAGCCTCCAGAGCTCTCTCTGAGTTTCCAAATTTCACTTGGTATTTAGCATCTGAGCATTTCTTCCTGTCTTGTCAGATTGGCAGTACAATTGAAAAAAAAAATCTGTTCCACTGATCCTGCAGGCAGGATGCTTTACAGTGGTTCAGAAATGAGAGCTTTGAAACCGGACTGCCTGGGTTCAAACTTCTGCACAGCACTGATTAGCCAGGCAGCCCTGGGAAGTTATTCAAACTCTGCTTTAATATTTCTATTTGTAAAATGGGAATAAGAATAGTACTTGCCTCATACATGGGTTTTGTAAGGATCAAATGAGTTAATGCAGCAAAGCACTTAGAACATGCCTGGCCATAGTCAGCACTCAAAAGAAAAAAAAAGGCATTATTATCACTATTACTATTAGATGGTGGCACGATGATGAGACCTTACAATGCAGATGCTGCTTTCTACTCCTTAATATTCTCCCTTGTATTATTATGTTGTAAAATCAGGCTCTGCAAAATGTAATTTTACATAAACATTTCTGCCAATGCACTCATTTTTATGAAGCTTCTATAAAGTACACAAAAACACATAAATATATGCATAACAATGAATGGCAGACACACTCCACTGAACACTCCTATTTAACTGGTCTTGTAATTTAGGACCAAGAAGGAGCACAATGAAATTAAAAAGCATTAATCAAAATAACCCAAAGAATAATTTTAATGATGCCTAATGGAGGGAGTCAGCTGTTGCCATCAAGTGTAAAGGTGAGCATGTTAATAAGAAAAAGAAGTGGGCTTTGTTCAACGTGCTCATTCCTTGCTCTTACTAAGCCCTATGAGACAGAGCTGTACAAATAAGAGCCATGAGAAATTTCAGGCCCAGAGTGGCTGTATATACAAAGGCAAAAACCCAATATATTACAAATAATGTAAAAAGGCATGTACTATGCATATAATCAGAAAGAGCTGGCTTTAGTAAGACAAGTATTTCTTGATTTTAATATGTGAACATTTTTAAAGTATCAAAATCACACTCATTATCATGAACACAATTTGGTTAAATTAGGATTTGGGGTTGTGCCAGCTGTCAGGTGATCACTGCTCAACTCCAAATACACCCCTTAATAGCTGCTCTGTGATAATGGACTGGACTCAAACCATTTCTTCTTTACTCAAAGCCTAACGTTGAATGAGCCAACATTAGGCTTTGTCAGTAGAGGGCGCTGCAGGGACACTGTAGTGGCTCCAGAGTACTGTGTTTTGACGTTTTCTTGCTCCTGCTTCACTGTCCTTCAGTGGCGCATGCATACAGGGATATCTCTGCTCCAGTCTTGTGTGCAGAGCATGCAGTCCCTTAGTGACTACGGAGCCCTGTCCTGAGGCTGGAAAACCACCCTTCCAGAAGTCTCCCACATAGACCTTGCATGCTGCAGGCTTTGTGCCCACCATGGTACCTCAACTCCCCATGAGCCTCAGGTTTGTCTATGCCCCAAAGCCAACAAACTTCCGTGCCATTGCAGGGAGCTACATCCACATCCTCTCCAAAACTGTCTGAACCCAGCCTTGGAGAGTGGCTTCCAAGTGTGTCCTTCCTTGCAAATGTTTCTTCAGCCCTAGGGCATTTTTGAGTTCTCTTTACATCTTTATAGTAAGTCTCCTGTCTTAGCTTAGTAATTCCTTATACTAAACTTCCTCTGTTTAAATTCCTATGTGGTTTTTGTCTCCTTGTTTGACCCAGACTGACACAGTGTTTAATTCTGCATTTCTGAATCTATATAGTCATGTACTCTTTCCTCATCATATACCACTTACTCTAACCATTAAAAATATGCCATCTTTTCACGTATATGTCGGCTGAAATGTTGGCCAATTACCGTGTTCCTCACATTTTGAAAAACTTTGAATGATGCACGAAAACATCTTCTAAGCTTATTTTATTCTTTGCTTATATCATATGAAAAAATTCCAAGCTCAGCACCTTGCCTACCCAAGGATTTAAAGTCAAACTAATTATTTCACCTTTTTTTCACACCCTGTTCTTTTTCTCTTCCACAGAAAAGGGTTGGACTTTTGTTTATAATTTAAAAATAATAAATAGGTTTCACGATGCCTTATTCTAAAACATTTTATTTTAACAAGAATTTGCAGATTCTAATTACTTCCACATTTGAAACTAAGATATTAAAAAGTGCATTTAAAAATATAGATCATTTATTCATCTTTCCTTTAGGACCCAGTATTGGACAGACTCCAGACTAGGAACTGAAAGATGAATGAGGCATCCTCACTTCTGCAAACTGGAATAGAGCCAGAGTATAGGTGAAAAAAGAGAAGGAAAGGCAGGAAGACTTGATAGCAAAGGATAACAAAAAATTTCCTCCAAAAAATCACCCTTGTAATAATAACCAACATTATTAAACACTTCTTAAGTGTCTAACCCATAAAATTCAGGGGAAAAAAGAATCAAATATCTTTAAGAATAGTTTCATATCACATCTATTTGAACCTGGGCTCTTAATTGTAAAAGCGAAATTAAATCAAAATATAAAACAAAATCACATATAATACAGCAGTTACTATAGCAAAATAGAACAGACAGAAAAGAAGGATATGCAGTGTGCATTTTTTGCAGTATCTTCCCATGTTCCTTGGTAATAAAAACAAGCAACTATCTGGGATTACAAAAATTTTTAGGACATCTAATTAACCAGCATGCAAAAAACGTGACATTTTACAACTGTATTTATAGTTACCATTTGAGGTTCCCTGAATAAACAGTTTCCAATCTACATGCATCTCTCTGACATGTGAGGGAGGGCTCAAGAAATGCCACAGTGTGAAAGTTATCAAAAAGGACTTTTAAATGTAATGAGTTGCATATCATATCTAAGTAGAGAGTTTCAACATCACTGCAAGAAATGCTCAATTTTTTCTCCCCAAAAAATATTCTAAAAGGTCACACTAGTCTAACAGTGGTAGGTAACTTCCGAGAGTAAAAAAAACTGGACATCTTGTATATTATAATTAAAATATATATGTATGACTGAAGTGGGTAAAATTTACATGCATCAAGGAAACCAAAGATCTGGAATTAACACCTCTCGATGACCAGAAAAATCTGGCGATATATTTACTTATTTTTGTCTTTTAATTTTAATTTCTCCCCAAAATAGAAACATATTCCAAACCTCATCATTTTCTACTTTAACCAGCCAGCAGGAAACCAACATAAAATTTAAAAGAAGGAAACTATGTAAAAATCTTATATAAGCGAACGATTTTTCAATTTTTATTCCAACATGGGAGCAGAAAGCAAGATTTCTGGAAACTGATTATTAACTAGAAAAGAACAAAAAGAAATGTGGTCCTGTTTATCACCCATTCAACAAAGAACTAGTTTTTAAACTGAAAAACTAAGCAACGCATTCTGAAATACGGCTACAAAAAATTCTACAAATTTTCAAATTATTATTAATATGATGACAGTTGAAGCAAACTTCTAACAACACTCAAGTAGTTCAACAGAACTTTCTCATACTTCATGTTTGCCAAGCAAAATATCATGAGTGTGGGATACAGCATAAAGACACGTGATTATCATCTAACTCAGTCTTCTTTCGCAGATTAGGAACTTGAGAACCAAACAAGTTTTTCTTTCTCTAAAGACTGCTCTGTTAATGATCTTACGGGCAGGTGGAATAAACAGGGTACAAGTTTAAAGGCACTAGATCACTCAGCCTTTAAAATTTCTTCACCAGCCTAACAGGATGTCTTAAATTCCACCATTAGAGATTCATTCTATAGCGTTATTCATTACATAACTTTAGATTTAAGAATGTCAATTTTAGATCTAAGAATCTAAAAGTTTGAAGGGCATTTGTCAATCCTGAGTCCAAACTCACTCAAGAAGCATATCTGAATCCCATTTAGGTTAAGTTCTTTTAGGGGAATGACTGGGTCTTCTTTACCTCCATAGTCCCAGATCCTGGCAGACAATAACCTACATATTAATTGTGGTGCTGGTGAAAATGACCAAAGAATCAGTTAGCTGACTTACTTCCTGAGCACTGATAAGGAATCTTTTGGGAATAGGATTGGGGGGTGGTAGGTTTTAAGTAGGAGAGGCCAGAAGGGACCCAGACTGTGTCAGGGAGACATAGTTTGGGGTTCTTCACAAATGTAGGCAGAGTGAAAACCTAGGGAAGAGACGTGGGTGAGAGAAGCGGGGAGGTGCCTCAAGAGAGCAATCGGACAGCGAGGTGAGGGAATGGAAGAAACACACTTTGTTTATTGCACAATGTTTCACAGACCTTCCCCTGCCAACAAGCAGACTGTAAATGTCACTATCCTATCCCAACATGTGTTATTAAGTCAGTGGAGGATGGCCTAGAAATTTTGCAACTATTTCGAAAAATTACCAAAAATGTTTTACATTCTGCCTAGCATCTTGTTATCTAGGTAGCAAAATACCAAGGGTTAATGTGATAGCTAAAGAAAAAGAAAATCACCCAATCACCTCATGCCTTTTCTTTTTCTTTCCTAGGAAATTGCAAGTTATACGGGCCCTGTATTTGTCCTTCTTTTTAAATGGGAAAAGGCAGAGAAAATAAAACTACAACATGTTTTATTTGTGTGTTAGCTATACAGCCTGGGGCTATTTTTCCTTTCCCAAACAGTGTACATTTTAGATCTGACACAGAGCAGGGGGTGGGATGTTGAGCTCCATCAAGCAAATTTTTACTTGTGACCAAAATACTGGACCAGATGGATCGCAAAACTTGCCAAGAGCACAATGAAATGTTCACGAGAGGACTACTAATGTAAGTAAGGAACTCGCTAGTGTTGTCTCTGTTTTTGTTTTTATTCCACTTAGAACCAAGAATTTCGGAATGCTAAAGAAATTACCCCCAGGCAGATTCAGTCTTTGCTAAGAACATTACAGAAGTGTTAATACACACCTTAGATGCACTGAATTCTAACAATAACAGAAACAAATCTCTAAGGCTATGGAATGTCACCAGAGGTATTTCTTAGAACTGCTGGGTGCTTTGTAAAAGAACACTGGAAAGGCTTGGGTACAGGCCTGATCAGGGCTGGAAGTGGCAAAGAAAGCATCAACAACAAAAGGTGGGAACCATCAAACCAGATAATGATCCTCAGCCAGAGCACTGCAAGGTCCCTGCTTGGAAAAGAAGTGTCTGTGCTCACCTCCAGCTCACAATTACTGCCTAACAGCACCTTCCAGAGGGTGGTGCTGCTGTTGATTTGCTTGTTGTTATTGTTGTTTTAAAACTCTAATTGGAAAATCAGTTTGTAATTCCATTTTATGACTCCTGAAAAGATGAATGGTCTTTTTAAGAAAAGCTATCCAAAAAATCCTACAAAATCCATCCAAAGACAGCCTCTGCTCATCCAGAGCTAAGAAGAACTAGCAGGCACCTACAGCATCTCAGCACAGGGCTGGTCCCTATTCCAGATGAAGCTTCCACAAGTTAACTCCTTTGTACCTGCCTACCCTTGAAAATGAGAATCTCTAACAAGCTGCGGCCATCTCTCCATGGCTGTGAGATACCTGAATAAAAACTCTAGGAGAAAATGCTGGAGTTTGTGTCCACTCCAGACAACTAGGCAAAGTTTTGTCATTTCTAGGTCCACAGCAGATGGAGGTAGGAAAGGCTGGGTTTAAAGACCTTGAATTAAGGTAAATATTATCCTCAGTGAAAATGTTTCCCTGCCCCATCAGAAGATTCCAGAGATGACTCCGACATCAGCAGGGCTGAGTTCTGCTGTTCTTGTTCTTAAACCAGTGGCCTGTTTCTCTCTCCATGGGCAAATACTGTTGTGCCCATATCCCCAAAGGAATCCCCTGCTGCTCCTGCCCTCTCCTTGGGGCTACCTTAGGCCCCCTACAATCCACAACTAAAAGGGTGACCACACAGCACAGCCAGGGGCCTGTGAGAATCAATGCCGAGGCTTCAGCCAGAGCCTCAGCAGCAGCTGCCCAGCTACACCAGGCCTTAGGTAGTCTGACTTCTGCTGCTGGAAAGCTCTGGAGAACCAGTGATGGAGAAAGCATTGGCACATTTTCTCTTGTTTTCTGCTTAGTCTAACAAAATGAAAAAATGAGGAAGAAGGTAGATTTGGGCCACTTAGAAAATCATAATTTATTTGAACCAACTAGGGCAATTTAGTTTGAATTAGTGAAATCTCAGTGTCAAAATAGGTTCGAAGGGGACGTCGGTAGTCCGAAGTCTCTATCCAATCTTCAGACTGTACAGATGGGATAAATGACTTAGGCTCACCTGCTGATCAGTGCTGAGGTGAGGACCAGAACCCAGATTCAGCCTCAGTCTCTCAGCCTAGTGCCCTTTTCCGCCTCCCTCTGCTTCTAAGTAGGTTTTTTTTTTTCTTTTCATTGAGACAGACTTTCACCCTTGTTTCCCAAGCTGGAGTGCAATGGTGTGATCTCAGCTCACTGCAACCTCCACCTCCTGGGTTCAAGCGATTCTCCTGCCTCAGCCTCCCGAGTAGCTAGAATTACAGGTGCGCACCACCATGCCCAGCTAATTTTTGTATTTTTAGTAGAAGTGGGGTTTCACCATGTTGGCCAGGTTGGTCTCAAACTCCTGACCTCAGATGATCTGCCTGCCTCAGCCTCCTAAAGTGCTGAGATTACAAGCGTAAGCCACTGTGGGTGTACTAGGTTTTTTTTGTTTTGTTTTTAAAAGACGATTTGTAATACTTTCAAGTGTGCCAAAAACTGGGCTAGGAGGTAAACAAAAGAAGATGATCATCTTTAAAATACAAAAAGGATATGTAATGGGCATGCAATTGGTCAGTAAACACCTAGCAGCTTCTCATGCATGCATAATAAATTGTTTCCCTTACGTTAAACAGTCCTCCTGTTGTATCAATTATAACATTCATCTAATTAACAGAATCTTTCCTAAACTGTGGGAAGGCAAACTTCCCTGCAGACTTTGCAAATGATCCCGGTGCCCAATTGCTGGAATGGCACCAATAAGATTTGACTCTACTGACAAATTAAAATTTTAATCAGGGCCACATGAGAATCTCAAGAGCAGGAAAAATACAGAAAATGGAGAGGTTTAAATTACAGGTTTCAAGATACTTTTCCATATATGCAAGATAGAACAGAGAAATTAACATACCAAGGAAATGTTATTTTTAAAAAAAGGAGAACAAAGAGAAAAAGAACACATGAGTCATTGGTAAACAATGTTGACGCTTTACCCCTTTGTTTTAAAATCATACAAAATCTGTAGGGTGTTAACAATTGCCCCTACTCTCCCTTGGAACTGCAGAAAAACTGGCTCAGATAGCAAAGGCAGGTGACTTAGGCCATTGTCTGAACAGCTCATCCCTGTGTATGGTTTCAAAACGCTGCCTGGTATCATGGCAACCATATATGACTGAATGTTGTACAAAATGTGATCAAGGCCTCCCCTGGGAAAATGTCATGGAATTTACTCCATTTCTAAGACATTCCCAGGGCTCTGGAAATCAGGTCCTCAGTTCAAGGATTTTCAGAGCAGGAGGAACTTACACATCATCCAATCTGCCTCCTGACAAGGCAGAGAGGGGATGGAAAAGCCCAGTGACTTAATCAGCACCGCAGCTGGTGGCAGAGCAGGGAACAGAGCCGGCTATCCGGACTCCTGCTCAGCGCTCCTTCCTCTTAATCTCACAGCCTCATCTTTCCAATTTAGTGAACTGATCTTCCTCACCAATCAGCTGTTTTCACAGTGAGACTCAGGAGTCATAGCTGTATTATATTTTAATCTGGAGATCGAGTATGGTACATCAATTAGATATCTGTGTCTTGGGGATTCTTCCTTGTTCTAAGGTGACACAGCAAATGGCAGATCCTGCACCTTCCACTTCACTAAATATTGTCTTAAGGACAAGTGCCTCAACTTCCTTCAGCCTTTAACTCCCTGCCTGCCCCCTAGCATTAAGAAACAAAGGAAAGTTAGCTGATTTGTTCCACCCGCCTGAGCCACGCATCTGGAGTGAGAGGGGCCCAGGTTTCCTGGGTCTGTGCCAGGTTCAAAGGGCAGAAGAGCTGCTCTCCATGCTCAACTTGGAACATACATAATGACATAAAGGGGGAGAAAACTGATCTCCAACCCTCTGCTTCGCAGGCAATCAGGTTAAAGGGCCTGTACAGAGGCCTTTAGCTTTACAGTTTGGAGCACTTTTTTCTCCTGGAGGTGCTGGGTGCGGCTCCACGCTTGGTCTGCATCATTCACCATGCTGAGCATTGAGCAGTTTTCTCAAAAACTCATGCCCCCAAATTTGAACAAACTCAGATTGTCCCCTAAGAAGTCCCCATCATCCCGGTCTGTCTGGCCATGAGCTCCTACTCCCCTGACCTTGAGGCCCACGGACTGGGATGAAGCCAGAGCCCGGCCCCTCACTCAGGTCCTCCCGCGCCTTCTCTGGATGCCTTTCTCTCCTTGCTCACGGCACAGTGCACTTTGTAAAATGTCTTCAGATGTGGAGAGCTGAGTCCTGGCAGTCATCCCAGGAAAGGGGAGCTTTTTTGTTGCTCTGCCCATGATTGGTCCTCACTCTCAAACAGCTGTGTTGCCTTTTTCTTCGTTTATTTTCAAGCAATTAAAACTACAGCTTGATACCATTACTGTAATCTCTCCCATTGTGTTTAGAGAAATTTTTCCGTCTTCAAGACTTCATGTATCTATCCAAAAGAGAGACAACAGTCTAGAGGCACCGCATACCTCATGAAAGTGATCTGATTGGTTTTCATGCCTGAAAAAGCCAAATACTTGGAAATAAGAAGTTGAAAACATACATGTGGCCACATTTTCCTCTCCTTTGCTTCCATGTCCATATGGAAAAGAAGAAAAGCTTCTAGATATTTGCAAAGGTTTTGTGAAATATGAGCTTTGGCTAAGCAAATGTTTTTGAAAATATTTGGACCCTCCAAATAGAACAGATGTTTTTGCAAAATTTTCCACCATCCAGTCACAGAAATCCCGGCATGCTCCTGCCCCACGTCCAGCTCCGGGCAGGCTGTCAGTGGCAGCTGGTCTGAAGAAAGTTTCGCAAATCATCTAGCTCTTCTTAGACTTTAGAACAAGCTCCCTCCAAGCCCCGCAGTGGTCCAACGCAGAGGAGGTAGCAGGAAGATGGGCATTTGAATCGCACAGAGGGCCAGAGGCAGAGCGTGAAGGCAACAGGAAGGTAAAAATTCTCTTCATGACATTCATCAACAAAGCTTAAAATTTCACAAGTACTCAGGCTTATTTCTTACTAATGTCCTGAAGCATTCAGGTCATCCAAAATCCCCTATTAAAGTGTGAGCTCCTCGAGGGCACAGACTATGGTTTTATTCATCTTTCTATCCCCAGCACTTGAATACTGCACACACAGAGCAGACACTCAATAAATTTGATTGACTGAAACAAAAGCTGCGAATATGTTCGTGGGAACAGGGCCACGACCAGCAGGCATCTTACCTAGAACTGGTTACCAGGTGAAGGCAAGGTAAACAGAGTATTCCTACGTGGTGAAGGCAGCTGTCTAAAAGGGAATCAGCTCTGGAGAGCCAGAATCCCTTTGTGTAATGAAATACTACAGGTCAGCAAGCAATGCGGTGTGATACAAAGATCCAACTAGGTGCAGCCAGAAGCCAGTGCACAGGGAGGTCTGACGCCAAAAGAGACTGTTCTAAGTCACAGGCAAGACCTGCATTCATAACGTCACAGCATATTTCTTCTCCACTTTTATGCACCAGGACGAAGACCTAATATGATGCCCTCAGCAGATACACCTCTGTCAACTCCAACACCAGCAGGCGTCTACAGTTAAGTGGCTAAATTCAAATTATTCTGAAAACCCTGCCTCAACTGCCCTCAAAAAATCTTTAATCCTCGTTTCAAACTTTTATAATTCAACTCTTGTTTCCTTCCTTCCTCACAGAATCATTTGGAAAGATTTTGGTTTTTCAATAAATATATTAATACACAAAAGTTAGTACGTCCCATAAAAGTATTTTTAACCCAGCTCCTAATCGGCCAAGATTTCAGTGAAACCTTTCACTTACCATTTGCCACCCACATACAGACCCAAGGACGGACCTTCTAGCCAGTGACGGCACTTACAGCTGATTAAAGGGTTTGGAGGTGATGACAAAAATATGCTTCGTTTACAAAGACCGGCAACATGGAAGGACACATCTGTGATCAGAAAAAGTGCAAATTTGCAGAGGTGGAAGCTGCTTTCGATTTGCATTATTACTGCTTGGGTTCAGGAGAGATCGCGCTGTTCCAAGTGATTCCATATTTAACAAGTTCTTGGTATTTCTTATTCCAAAAACATGGAATAAAACTACTAACAATACAAAAGAGCTGATTTTAACTTTTGTTTCCTTGTCAGAAGACAGAAAATGTTAATTTAAAGAAGAAATTCATGACATTTTAAGTTTAGCATCATAGTATGCAGTCTGGGAGATAAGTCTGAATCAAACACGTCTTCCGTTCTAAAATCTACCAAAATGAAGAATTCCTGAGAAGATGAATGAAGGAAACACTGTATATATTGCTTGCATAAATTGGATCTCATTAAAGATATGGTGGCTGGGCTTCACACACAGTTTGCACCATAACCTTGCATCTGTTATAATTGCCCCAAGCATTATTCCAGGTCTTTCATTTCAGTGAGAAAGTGTGATGATTTTGTCAACCAGGGTGTAAAACTGACTTGAAACAAACTGCTATAATCTACTTCCCACAACCCACTGAACTGTGCGAAATCGCGGTATGTAATAAATAATTAATGCAATTAACAAAATGAGCCCACTACAGAATATAATCTGTTCAAGCTGAAGAATAAAGTTCATTTACAATAATTGTTACCACATTTACTTATGGATATGACTATATGCTACTTCATGCTTAAATAGCATAAAACAATTCCCAAAGTCAGGTCTTTAATGTAAATTGGCATTGCTTCACTTTTGAGATAAATATCTCCAGACGTACAAATTCTTGGATAAAACTTAAAAAGACTAGAAGTAATTATAAAAATTAGAAAAGATAAATAAAAAGAAAAAATAGAAACCATCCATAATTCAGCTCCCTTCCACCCCCAAAACATGTATGGTTAACATTTTAGAAGGAAAGACATAAACACTTAACAGTTGTTTCAAAAGTTGGGATGGGGTTAGAAGATCAGGGAAGGATGAGTTTACTTTCCTTTGTATCATTTAAATTTTTAAAGTCATGTGCATATACATTTAATTTTTAGAAAATTAGTTTATATACACTTGCATACACCTTTCAGATTTTCCTCTGGATATATATTTTTTAAAAACCAAAACTGTGAGGACATTTTGTGAATAATTAAAAAAAAATTGTATTTAAGAAAAGTACAAACACAACCTCTCTCACCTTGTTCCCCTCCTCCCCCACCTCAGAAAAGGAAACTCCAGCCTTGCCTCGGTATGAAAATATATGACTTTTATAATTAGCACTATCGGTAGGTGTTAGCAGCAGGCAATGTGTGACCCACAATCTTCCTCTCACACAAAACACACTATTGTCTTCTAGATTTCCTTCATCTGAGTTGGAGAGGACTCTCTCCAAGCCCCTATGTTTTAAAATAAGCAACTAATATCTAGACAGGTTACACAGTGCTTGCGTTAGCAGAGCTAGACATGCCAGGGCCTGGAGACCTGGTCTCTGGAATTCTCACCCAGCCCGCCCACCCATCCATGCTGTTATGTGCAAGCCTCTTTGATATCTGCAGTTTGTCTTCTGAGGCGGAAGGTCAGTCCTCAGATTTGCCCTGGAGTGTGATGACTTCAGGCTGCCTCCCCTCCCTTTCTCTCAGGCAAGGGAACACCCAAGGACTGAAAATCAAAGCCAGGACCACATGACTCCCATCCTGACTCTGGACCCAAATCTTTTCATTTTGTTTTATTTTCACTTTAAATCAAAATAGTTTGTTAGGCTGAGTCACTTAATGATTTGGCCTAAAGTATCCTCCTGGGGGACAATTTCACAAGGTGCACTTACAACCACTGAGGCATACTCTCTTTGGAAGAATAAGGAGCCCTCACGCCTCATCATGGGAAACATGCCCGTTTATGTCACATCTACATTATTACCCCTGCCCGGGGAGTGCTGGCTGGCAACCGCAGGAAGAAAAACCACTGTGTTGTGGCCACTTTCAAAGACACTCACCTTCTACATGCAGAAGACCTTGGATTTGTGAATTTTTCTTTGCAACAAAGGGAGAGAAGGGCCAGTGCTAGTCTCACGATTACATGATCAAAGGAGTTGATAAGAAGCAAAACATAAAACCAAATAATCATAATCAGAAAGAAATGGCATAAGAAAAAGGAACCGAAATGCCAAGTAAATTCAATTATTTAAGAGTAGATGCTTAAAAAAAAGTTTACTTACTTAAAAAAAAAACAAAACTCAGAGATGAGGCTTTTTCTCTTCAATGTATTCTATGGCTTTCTTCTGCTTTTTTATAAAATTAGCTAACAGTACTGTACAGGGGTCACTGCAACATTTTCAAAGGGCCTCATGTCTACCTATGAGTTCCTACTTTTCCAGGCCTCTGGGCAAGGATGTTTACATTATTTGTCCCAAGTAATTACTTTGCCCCACATAAGTTAAAAAGGCAGTGTCACAATGTCAAAAGAAGGGTCATGAAATGTTAGTTAAGGTCACCGGAAGAGGCTAACTTGGGGCTAAATTTAGTAATTATTTTTTTCATAGAAATAATTCCAAAGTTTGAGTCATGGAATAGAGAGGGCACCTGAAATGAGATTTTAATATTACACACAACACTTTAAAAAGCCACAGGAAAGCAGTATCCCACCATCTGAAGCAGAAATTCAAGCTAAAGAAGATATGGCAAACAAAAAATTGTGGAGAGCTTTTAAAAAGAAGAAAGAGAAATACATATCTGTATGCACTTACGTGTATATACACACAT
The DNA here is from genome assembly GCA_963574225.1 of Lagothrix lagotricha. Lineage (NCBI taxonomy): Eukaryota > Metazoa > Chordata > Mammalia > Primates > Atelidae > Lagothrix > Lagothrix lagotricha. Next base: position 66,256 of record CAUYNB010072875.1, on the reverse strand, counting down.
ATAGCCATATTTTTTGTTAATGAAATAAGCTTATTTTTAGGAAATTAAAAAGATTTGTGGCTTAATAAATATGTTAGAAGAAATGAGCTCTTTGAGTAAGCTACTAAGCAGGAGTGTTATAAAGGAGTTTATAAAAATACTTTCATAATTATTCTGATCTTTAAATTTTGCATAATATTTCTCCTTAATGAAGATAACCCTGGCTTGTCTGTGTGAAATTATTTATTTTTAAATTGTCTTTCAAGTGAAATTGAACTGACATTATTATACACCGTGGATTCTCCAGTGAGTGGAAGTCTTTGCCTCATTTTAGGACAAAGACTTCCACTCACTGGAGAATCCATGGTGAATCCCATGAGCATAGAATGAGGCTTCTTAATGACTAGTCCAAGCATTTATAAAAAATGTCAACCATTAACAATAACTACTCCTCAATTGTGCCTTCATTTTCTTGAAAGAAATGAGGGAAAGGACACACGACTCAGGGAATCAAATCCGCTTTTAAAGAACTGTCCTCAGAAACCAAGCAGGCAAAAGGCAGGAGGTCATGGGCATGTCGCTGGGGCCAAGCTGACGTGGGTTCAAAGCCTTACAACACTCACTGCAAATTTGTGACCAGGCAAATCAACACATCTCTCCAAACCTGTGCATCCCTGGGTATAAAGTAAATGTAACAGCATCTACCTCGTTGGGCTGTTGGAAGGATTTTCCAAAATGAAGAATGTGAAGTTCTCCTTCAGGGATAACCCCTCTCATCACTACTATGCCCCAGCAGCCCTGGTAATACCAGAAGCTTCTCCCCACTCCTCCTAGACCACAGAAGCTCACTGGTTTACTTACAACAGGGCAATTGCCTGAAAGTGAGCTAAACTACCCCTAGAATATAAAAATTATTTATTAGTAAATATGAGAAAATAATTTAAAAATATACATCTACAGAGAGTAAAAAAACTTTACTTCCCTCCATCTCCACTTTTCCTGATTTTTACCATAAACAATTTGGTATGCTTTATTCCCAACCTTCTCTCTCTGCCTATAAATGTATACTTTAATTGACTGATTTTCCCTAAAAAACACGTCATGCTGTACAAACTGTTCTATAAGTGATTTGCTTTACTCAACGACATAAAACAGACAGTATTTTTCTTTTTAATGGCTGCATAGTGTTTCCTATAGTGAATATACTTTACTTGAGCACTCCCCGTATTAAAGGATATTTATGTGAATCCAGTATTTTGCTATTAAAAGAAAAAAGGCTGTGCACTGCTTCTAGGGTGGATTTTTAGAAATGGGCTTGCTAAATCCTTGATTCCTTTGAAACTTAATTTGACACTGGTTTATCTTGACCACAGTGACATCAGATCATAAATAAGGTCATAATGACATATAATGGGAGAGATAAGAAATAGGGAACTACTATTGGTATTCAGAGTACTTTTTTTTCTCTTGGACATAAAATGGATCCATTGTACAGGAATGCCTTCTCCCCATTCTCAGTGCAGAGACAAAGCTGACATGCTTAAAAGTACATGTTTAGGATTCTAGACTTAGTTTCACTCAAATGGCCTTGATTGGATGGGGTCCCTCTGCAGTATTAAAACTGCTCTAATTGCATTCTTCAAGCCAGCTGAAGGCTGACAGCTTCCGCTCCCGGCTCATTATCAGAGCACTTCAAGGGGCTCCATTATGAACAGAGCACCTGGTCCAAATTTATTTCAACGGCCCAGAGCAAAATGGGAAGGTGCTTAATGTTCAACCACAATGGTGACATTTTTATGAGATATCCAAGGTTCAGAAACAAATAAATGAAAGGTTTGAAGGGAGCATGAACAGAAACTGTGACAATAAAAAGTCAACATTGATATATCAATTTAAAAACATATACCACCCATACACTTGGGGTAAGGCCAAAGGTTCAATGCAGGCTAACCAGAAAGAAAAAGAAGAAAAAAGGCCAATACTCAACTCCTCCCATGACAGGTTTTGCTAAAAAAGACTGATGAAATTCTAAAAATGTTTAAGGAAATCAGAATCAGATGCGAATTCTGAATTCCGGTTAGGATAACAATTAATGTTATCTATCTGCACCAACATGAGAATGAAAGAAAATCCACGTGGAATTCAGAGTGTGAATTCTAAATATATTCACCGTTTTCCTCTGGTTTGCTTACACAATTGCTGTCTTTCTCTCGCTAAAAAAAAAAAACTCCATGTGGAAATGAATAAGTTAATAATTCCTTACAGATGTTTCCATAAGAAAAAATTGTGCAAATATATATTTAGAACTTTTTAATAAATGTATAATAGGGAAAATTTCCCAGGTAGATCATAGCAGGTCCAAAGTAAACATTACATCCTATTGCATAAATCCATATCTAGAGACTTCTTGTCAAGTGGGATTTTGCTCTCTGCGGCTGAGTACTTGCAGAGATCTTAGTGTGTAGACGACAACCAATTTTAAAGCCTCGAAACCCAGCTGCAGAGCATTAGAAAGCTCTACCCTCCACTAAGAATCTGCTTAAAGAATGTTAAAATAAATATTTGTATTCTTTCACTAAACACAACAATGACACTTACATTGGAATCTAAGAAAATGATGAATGAAAATTATAACACTGGCACTTTACAATGGGAATGCTGACTGAATCGGAACTATACAAACTCGGAGGATTTACTAAATGTTTAGTCTCTTAAGAGAAAAAGAGGAGGACGATTAATCAACTACATAGAAATTTTTTTCTGCTATTAGTTGCTTTTGGTCTTGTAATTTTATCTTCCTCAAGCATTTTCCCTATTAAGCCGACCATACAGATGTGCAATACATTAATTGGCCAGACTATAAAGGCTTTAATTATTTTACTGATTTAGAAAGGCAATTAGGCAGCACCTATTTTTCATGTATTGATTACACCGACTCTGGTTTTAGATCTGAATTCATGAATCATCAGGCAACTGGTATAACCACAGATTGCTACTGGAGCCTTTTTTTTTTCCTACAACAAATAAATAATAAAAGCACTGAAAATTAATTACCTGACAGAACCACCTTAACTAGAAAAAAAAGTGGCAAAATGCCAGTAGAATCAATTCGGTATGTAAGTCCTCCAGCAAAGTGACCACTTGTCTGACTGCTTGCAGGCCACCCAGTGTTAGGTCTTAGAATTTGGGAGTTTAGAAAAATCTTCACCTGGGTATACAATAACAGGGTGCTTTGTTCTGGTTCTGATCTAGCCTTGCTTCTGCCTTTACTGTGTTCTGCTAGCTCTTTGAAACTACTTAAAGAGCTGGACCTCTGGGAGTCCATGGGAAATTTCCAAGTTCACCATGGAAACTGAGGAAGTGGTCATTTGGATTATGTACATCCAGGTCCTAATGTCTCCTTCACTTTCACCTCTCTCTTTTTCCTCCCCACCTCCTATTTAAGACCCTCTATGTAATCTAGTTCAAAACAACTGAGATTGCAATGATGGCTGTGCATGGTGGCACTTATGAGACAAATTCCCAGCCTTTCCCATCTTTAGGGAACAGAAGAAAACGTAAGTCTTGAAAGCTTTCACAGGATGCTGTGTTAGATGAAAACATTTGAGAATTTTCCCCACAGAACAGATGTTTCCTAGCTTTGTACAGCCTCTCAGCTCTACATTAGGAAGTCACTCGTATGATGATCATGTACCATTTATGGGCAGGGTGGTAGCATAGTGGCAAGAGACTTGGATTCAAGCACTGGATGGCATTTACCAGCTGTGCAACTCCATGCAAATCATCTTTAAGCCTTTCTAGCATTAGTTTCTCCATCTATAAAATGGGAGCAATTATGCATGCTTTACCCAACACAGAGAACCGCTGAGACCGTCATACATGCATGTGAAAGCGCTCTCTAAGCTGGAAACTAGCGTCATCAACGTCACTTCTTTTTGCAGAAGCTGTCTCCTTCATGCAATCACCTGCAGTGCCCTCTTGTGGTAGGCAAGCTGCATTGCTACTCAAAGGAAAGAAAATTATTTTGTGAATTGAAGATTGTATTACTACCAAATTAATTTTATGTAACCAACTCTTAATTGCCAGGAGAATAGAGGACCACTTGACATAAAATATACAATTCAAAGGATCTACTCGAGTTTATTTCTTAATGTCACTTATGAACAGTGAATCCAGACACTGTACTCCGGCCCCTTTTCTTATAGTACTAGTCGATGATACAAAATTTTGAAAAGTGGAAAATACTGGACACGAAGAGAAGCAGGAGATCACTTGAGTATTGGTGAAAAGTCTCACCTTTCACATTATTTTGGACATGGATATTAAAGCCAGTGAAAATGTTCATAAAAACTGTAGAAACAAAAAACCATCCATAGTTTTATCTGTACTCTAGAATAACTGACTTTTAGAACTGGTAGGGACCTGAGATACCACGTTATTCCACCTCCTTTCTTTATAGATGGAAAATCCAAAATGCCCATAATTTATTTTTATTTCTTTTGAGACAGAGTCTCGCTTTGTCACCCAGGCTAGAGTGCAATGGCGCAATTTTGGTTCACTACAACCTCTGCCTCCCAGGTTCAAGCGCTTCTCCTGCCTCACCCTCCCAAGTAGCTAGGATTACAGGCACCTGCCACCATGCCCAGCTAATTTTTAAAAATATTTTTAGTAGAGACAAGGTTTCACCAAGCTGGCCAGGCTGCTCTTGAACTCCTGATCCCAGGTGATCTGCCTGCCTCAGCCTCCCAAAGTGCTGGGGTTACAGGCGTGAGCCACCGTGCCCAACCATGCCTATAATTTAAAAAAGCTGTACCCGACTTGGACTCCGACCGCCAAATTCCATCACAGCAACCACCTTCACTTGGAGCTGCTTCCTGCTTGTTTTTTTTTAATCACTTCTTAACTCAAAATACATCTTTAATCCCATTTTTCTCTGACATTGATATAGAATAAGAAATACTAGAAAATACTGGAAAACTAAGCCACGAGCAACAAAATACAATATAAATATCACTTAAGAGAATTTATTATGAGAAATCATAAAACTGACAAGCCTCCTAAACAAAAATGACTTGAGAGTTTACCCACAGGTTAGCAAGTATTAAAACAATGCCAAGGATAACAACCACAAGTAAATCAATACATGCTTGCTGATAAACTGAGTAGGAACTTAAGAACTTGGCACCTCTCTAAAATTCTTAATTATGAAACATTTAATTATACTCACTATGCAGCAGGCCATGTTTCAAATGTTTTGCTTCTAATCTCATCACAACATCCAATATGCTGTTAATAACCTTTATTGACTGCAACGTGGGTTTACAAACCCTGCTGACTGTTGAGCTAGCACCATGGATCAGGGAGTAATCTAGAGGCATAACTCAAGAGATACTCCTGGTCTGGTTCCAGACCATTGCAATAGCAAATATCACAATAAAGCGAGTCACACTGATTGTTTTGATTTCCCAGTGCACACAAAAGTTATATTTACACTATACTGCAGTCTATGAAGTGTGCATTAACATTATGTATAAAAAAAGTATATATCTTAATTTTAAAATATTTTGTTGCTAAAAAAATGCTTTGTAAAAATGCTTAGTCATCTGAACTAGATCTTCTGGATATTTGCAGCTTCTCCATCGGCACTAGCTGCCTCACCTTGCACTTTCACGTTATGGAGGCGGCTTAGTTTCTTAAACTTCATGAACCAACTTCTGCTAGCTTTCAACTTTTCTTCTGCAGCTTCCTCACCTCACCCCAGCCCTCACAGAACTGAAGAGACTTGGAGCCTCGGTCTGGATGAGGCTTTGGCTTGAGGGATGTTATGGCTGTATTGACCTTCTGTCCAGACCACTCAGACTTTCTCCATATCAGCAATAAAGCTGTTCTGTGTTCTTATCATTCGTGTGTTCACTGGAGTAACACTTTTAATTTCCCTCAAGAACTTTTTAACTTTTTTCTCACATTTACATCTTGGCTAACTGGTGCAAGAGGCTGAGATTTCAGCCTGTCTCGGCTTTCAACATTCCTTCCTCACTAAGCTTAATCCTTGCTAGCTTTTGATTTAAGCGAGAGAAGAGTTACTCTTTCTTTCACTTGAACACTTAGAGATCATCGTAAGGTTACTGATTGGCCGAATTTCAATACTGTTGTGTCTTAAGGAATAGGCAGGCCCAGGGAGAGGGAGAGAGACAGAGGAAGGGCCTGTTGATAGAGCAGTTAACACATACAACATTTACTGATCAAATTCACCGTCTTCTATGGGTGCAGGTCATGGCACCACCAAAAAATGACAACAGTAATGTCAAAGATGATCACAGATCACAATAACAGATACGATAACAATGAGGTTTAAAATATTGCAAGAATTACCACACTGTGACACAGAGACACAAAGCGAGCACATGCCATTGGGAAAATGGCCACGAACCTTCAATTTGTAAGAAAATATACTATCTGCCAAGCATGGTAAAGCAAGGTGTGCCTGTATTAGGGAAGGGAGGGTATCAAAGTTCCTTAGAAGACACAAAGTAGTAAGCTGGTAAATTAGGGGAAATGTCAAGAAAACCCTGTGCGGACCAGCACAGGAAAAGCAGCTGGCAGAGATAAAGCAGGCCTTGCATTCTTTGACCTCAGGGCAGTAGAGGACATCGCTGGGATGTGATCAGGTCAGGTTAAAGTTTTGGGACAGGCTAAGCCCAGTGTTGTTACTCTTCAGTAAGCCTAAAATGGAGCCAGCCCCTCTCCACAGAAATCACATTATGATGAGGAAGTCACATGCAGATAAACAGTAAATGATGACAGTACGACCCACTCACCCACTCGGAGGAACCCACACCAGCATGGGGGAAGGCATGCGGGAGCGCCTGGGGGGCTGTGCCTGCAGGGGGAGCAGGAGGGAGAGCATCCAGCACTTTGGGGCTCCACAGGCTTTTTCCAAGGTTTGGTCATAACCAGCACCAAAAACAGCAAGCTGCACCATTCTCCCAGGTGTTCTACATCTTCACGCTGCTTAGCTGGTGTTTTAGGGGCTTGAAAGGTAGCTGGGGCTACAGAACACAGTGCCCATGCACTTGGGCAAGCTGGTGGGCCTGGGGCATTGCAGCAGCCTCTGCTCCATCCTCTTCTATTGTCCAGAAGCCTCGACACCACCAGAGAATGAAGTGGGACAAGATCCCAGAGGAGAATTTAGTAAAACATCAAGGCCAGGGAGTCTGTGATACTCAAAATCTTGTGGAGGATGGGTCAATCTGCATTTATGTGTGTTTCCATCTTTACAGAGAGATATAAAAAATCAACACAGACTGAATTTTCTCTATTTCTATTAATTTACATATTGTGTCATTTTCATTACAACAAAATGCTGCACTTAAAAAGATCATTACAGTAAAGCTCATATTAATCTATACACCTGGATGATACCAGAGTTTAACAAGTGTTTACAGAATAAATCAACGACTAACGGTACTATTACGGGGCTAAATAAGTTGATCTCTAAAATGACTTTCAACCTAAAAATGCTACACTCTATGATAACAAATACGTTCATTATTTAAAAGTCCTTAGGCTATTTTAGAGTAAAGCATGTTTGACAATGATGAGAAAGTATCTGGAGACCTGAGACTTCAGCCTGCTAAAGCATCCTTTAGACAGATCCCTCTGACAAAATGAAGTGAGACTTGGTAGAATTTTTCAGACAAATCATGCCAAAGCATCACCTCCTTTAAGACAATGCGTGGGGGCATGGGGACGCGAGGATGTCCCTCACCCTTGCAGCCCTCGTCTATTTGGCTTTCTCTGCAACATTTCACCGGACTGACGAGTGTTCCTCATTGACCCCTCCCTCCTGGGCTTTCCCTTGCTCTCCTGCCTCTGCCCGTTCACTCTGCCCCTGTGCAGGTTCCCTTTACTCTGTCCATCCTCGGTGAGTCCTTGGCCTCGGGGATCTTCTTAGGTGCTCTTCTCAGGCCACACGGCCTTTCCTCTCCTGTGGTTTTGGTTAATATCTGTATGGCGATGGCTCTCAAATCTCTTCCTCCAGCTCCAGCTGCCTATTACTGTATGACCAGTAGCTCCCCAGGCTCCAGTAGTTTGAAGCTCCTCTGCCCTGGTCCTCCTCGCAGCCTCTTCTGAATGAAAGGCACATGTCCAACCAGCCACTCATGAGCCATGCTTGGCCCCTCTCTAAGACCTTACCCCTCACGTCCCATAAATCCCCAAGGACTGTGCATCCACCTGCTGAACATCACCGGAGTCCACTCCCAAATCCACTCACAGCGACTGCAAAGGAGGCCTTGGCCTTGGTGCCACCATTACTACTCCCTGCTCTGCAAGGCGGCCAGGGTCAGCTTCTTAAATGCTGATCTGGTCACCTCAGTCCCAGCTCAGAAACCACCAGTGCCTTCCTACAGCCTGTGAGAAAGTCGAAATGGCTCCAACTGGGTTCTCAAGGCCCTTCCAGACCTGACCACCATTGAGCGCTCCGGCCTCTCCCTAATGGAAAACACTTTTTCTCACCTCTTTCGAATCTGCTGCACTTGGGAATTAAAATGCTTTCCCTTATCCAAATCCCCTCCACCTAGCTGGGCCACTGCCTTCTAGCTTTTTGGCTTCTAGTAAGTTTTGCCTGAACCCCCTCAACCCTAGATCAAGCGCCCCTTCCATGTGCTCTCTTTGGGTTCACGTCTCTCAGTTTAGCCCTCGTGCCTCAAGTGTATTTCCTGTGACTTCTCAGGATCCCTGCCCCACTTGTGCATAAACCCTAAGTCTGTCTCATTCATATCACAACCCCCGAATCTGCACAAGGCCTACCACATGACAGGCACTCCATGGATATTTACTGAATAAATAAACTCATAATTAGGAATATTTTAGTATCTGACCTATGAGTTATTGATACATAATGGGAGTACCATGGGTTTCAGAATAAGACAGACCTGGGTTCCCATCCCAGCTCCACAGCTCACAAGCTATGTGATCTCAGAAAATGCATGGAAACTTTTTAAGGCTCAGTTTCCAAAGCTGTAAGAGCATAACCAACCACTTACATGGTAGGGTTGTTGTGAAGACTAAAATACACACAGCATGTGAAGTGCCAAGAGAGCTGCATGATTTTGTATTTTGCAACATGCAGTGCTACAAACTTGTTTATCACTATGCCAATTATTGCTATTGCTGCCTTAACCCACAAGCCATCAGAGACATTTTTAAAGTTCTTTATGTGAGCATTATTCAAGGAAAAGCCTTGTCCATGGAGCCAGCCAGTAAAAACACTGGTGCCTGACACTGGGTAAGACAATGTTGCAACAATGTTACAATGTTATAAGCAACACTGTCTAACCCAACCAACTCAAGGCCCAGTGTCATGACTCAAGCAGGCTGGAACATCCAGTAATTTCTGCCAACCTAAGAATTATTGGTATTGCTTCTACATCTTACATTTTGTAACAAGTCTAACAATATAAAGAACATAGTGAAATGGCTTGTTTCTTTACAGGATTATCCAATGAGGGCAGAAGATGTCATGGGTATATTTCGATAAATATTTTGGGCATGACAAACGGTACTGAAATATATGCCAGTCTTGTAACCACCATACTGCAACTTTCTGCTGCCTTCTGAAGATTGCGGAAAAGCCCCCTTGTGAGGCAGGGTGGAAGAAAGACATGGAGGTTCTGAGAAAGAGAAGAGAAAAACCTAACCCTTGCCCAGTATCACTGTGGGTTTAACAATTTTGCTTTACGGATTTTATGGCACAATCCAGTCTCCCCATTTCTCCAAAACAAAAACAGACGAACAGCAACAACAAAAACCCTTCCCATTAAGCCAACTAGTGGCTTTGGAACCAATTACAAAGTACTATGAGATGACTCTTTAAATGAAAACTCTTAAGCTATTCACCAAGTCAAGTACATTGTGGGAGCTGAACTCCCACTTCAAAAGTCTGTGTTCTGACCACGGCCTCCAATGCAACCTCCCTCAAATTCCAAGAGAGTTAATCCTGGCTTCCCGTCAGGAAGTTTGCTCTCACAAACTTGTAGAAGTACTGCCTATTAAAAAGTGTATGGGTTCTTTTAGTCTTTCTGTGCTATGGTCAGTAAGGGCACAGAAGAAATCCTGAACTCCTAAGGGTGACCCCACCCTCTGGGGGGCAAGCAGCATCATGCCATCACCATGACCAGGAGGGAGGCTTGGAAGTGGGCCTGGAGCAGCTCTTGGCAGACTCTCTCTCTTCACAGCAAGAGGCAATCTATGTTCTAGTTCACAAAGGATGTTTATTGTCTGCTGTGGTTTGAATGTTTCTCTTCTCCAAAGTTCATGTTGAAATTTAAGCCCCAATGTGGCAGTATTAAGACGTGGGGACTTTAAAAGGTGAATGGATTAACATTTATAGATTAATCGGTTCATATGGGATTGGGGCTGGCGGCTTTATAGATGAGGTAGAGAGACCTGGGCTGGAGTGTTTGCACACCCTTGCCAATGATGTCCTGTGCTGCCTCAGGATTCTGCAGAGAGTCCCCAGTAAGAAAAAGGCCTCACCAGATATAGCCCCTCAACCTTGGACTTCTCAGCCTCCATAACGGTAAGAAATAAATTCTTCTTCATAAAATACCCAGTTTCAGGTAGTCTGTTGTATGCAACATTGTCTTGCCCAGCGTGGCCCAGTTCATACTACATTTTCCAAGGCTTGCAAAAACTAAGTTTTGCCCTAGAATTCTTGTTGAGAAGGATCTGAAGCATATGATTTTTATGTGGCTAACTGGCATAAAATCCCAAAGACATTAATACAGAATGATTTTTAAAATAGCTTCTGATATGTACCATACCGTGTTTAATACGTTCCCTTCTCGTTTAAAATGTATTCTCTAACTGTGCAGTGTTTCCTTAGAAAAACTGAACAAGATGAGCAATAAGAAATCCTATTTATTTAAAATTTTTCTCTTTGAAGTACATAAAACTTGAAATTTTTATATGTAGCTTAGGTCTTCATAAACCTACAAATAGGTAAATGGAACACTTAAATCTTTTCCTGAAAAATATCTTTGTTTCCCTGGACTAAGACCTCATATTCAAAGTGTCATCCCCCTGTGATTTTTTATGACCACGTTATAAACCTCTCCAAAAATGGGGTTTACAATGGAAGTGTTGACATCATGTTAACTATTGCTTTGCAATCTGAGCTCAGTAATCAAGGCCCATTATATTTATGAGGCAGGTAAAATCTGTAGCCATTAATCACACAGCCATATTGATAGATTCTAAGTTTGAGGTCCAGCAAAATTAATGTATCCAATTTCTTTTATCATTGATACCATGAAGAAAAGCTGCAGGCAGTTTTATAATTGTGAGGCTTTTACATTTTTACAGAAATCCAGAGGCAGACTTGTTGAAACGGTGCATTTATTTACACCTGCTGTGGTCAGATTTTGCATATCTGCAAAGTACTAGAGAAGATTTTTCTTTCCCATAGATAATTCATGAGAATTACATGCATTTGCACAAACACAGCCTTTGTAGAAAAGCACTACAATCATGAATTCTATGTATCCATATGCCTCATCCACACTGAGTTTGTACCAAATTGTGATTAATTACCAAAAGAATATCCCACTCCTAAATTATAATTCAACATCCCTATATAAGACAATCTAAAATGTCAGCACTCTGTCTTTATGACATCATGCCATCCCAATAATTCTGTTTTACAAGTAAATTCCTATTATACATTAATAAGGGCTGTTGGTGGCTAAACATCTTGCCTCCCCAGTAATGACTGGGTTGAAGGCAATTAGAGCAGCCAGGTGCAGCTGAGCTGGGTACTCATAAAAGTTTTTAAATTTTACTATTTCCGTTTCATTTGGGGAGATGCATTCCAATCTGCCCAAATTAAAGAGGAAGCTCTGCCCATGTTTTCAGCTGTTGTATGTTCTAACCATTACTGATAAAATCCTTTAATATTTCTTTGCTCCTCAGAAGCTGATGATCTGAGGAGTTCAAGTTTCACCACGAGCATCTATATTTCACTGCCTGTCACAGTGGTTATTCCAGACACACACATACAACGCACACACACAGAGTCCCAGGGTAACAGAGCAGCACCTTCATTTAAGACTTTCTGGGGCAGCCCTGAGTAGTAAAATTGATGCATGAAAGAACGAACTTTACTCACTTGGTTAAAGTGTTTTTGCTGTAATTAGTTTGGGTCAGTGGAGGAGACATCAAATTAAAGTTTTATGTCATAATAGGAGCGATGATTTTCCCATTACAAGAAAATCAATTTCCTTCTACAAACTACAAACACTACATAAAAGAATTAATAAGTGTAAAGACTTAACACATCTGAAGCAAGAGAAAAGGTTACCACTGATGATGACAAATATCCTTAGAAGTAGAATTTTAAAAAGAGTTAACAACTTCCCCACAGTAGTATTATAAGGGTGATGTACCCTGGGAAATTTTCCTACCATTCAGAAAACACAGAGCCCTTTATTTAACCTATTATGTGTCTTTTTTCTCTTTACTCTGTAACTCATACTAATCAATTTAATTTAATTCAGTTAAAAAACTTTAATGTTATAAACAATCAGTTTTATGATACCAAATGACTGACTTAAGTAGGCTTTTGTTTAGTTTTCAACAAGTTATATGGATAATCTATACATTAATGATCAGACAGACAAAAGTAACTATGTCGCAGCTGCTAATCCAAGGACCAATACCATCCTTAAAAATCTGGATTCATGTTGTTGACAGTAAGGCAGGGTCTCACTTGATTTCAAGAATACATCAGCCAGAGCTATTCTAGGAAGTAACCTTGGAAGGGCCCCTTTAGAAGTACAAAAAAAAAAAAAAAATCATATTCCGTTTAATTTCAGAGGGCAAAATAGATGTGATTACCTCTGAATGAGAACAGTCCTCAAAAGTGATCCGTAATTTTTTTCTAGGTTGTTCGGGGATTTTCCTTTTCGTTTGCTTTATTTTTGACGAAAACTTTACATTTACCAGAATAGGATTTTTAAAAATAGAGTAGCACAGCATTAATTCAGAAAATAACATCATTCAGAAAAGCACTGTTGGTCTGTATTAATAACCAACCTCTCCATTTTCTGAGGGGAAAAAAAGGTACATAAAATGAAGACCCTTTGCATACAGTTGATCATCTCTTGCTTCTAAGCAGAGAAAAATTTATCAAGGACTCATTTACTTAGGATAGTGAGCTTCAGAATGTAATCATTCCACATAAGGTTTTTCAAAATTTCTAAGGACTTTTTCAGAATTCTGCAGGAATAATGCAAGAAGGAGGCCATTTGTCTATACCAAACAAGGAGCACTAAAATCTAGATTTCTTGTCTTCGTTTCCTTCCTTTTGTTTTCCTATATGAACGAAAATGTCCGTTTTATAAAGGAAAAAAATAGTCAAAATCAGTATTCTTGAATATTTTCTTTCTCCTCTCCAGTTTTTTCCTAGTGAGAATACGAGAGGTAACGAGAAGGGTTTGACAAAGGGCCTTTGTACCTCCTGCTTCCCAGTGGGCGTCTCCCTGCCAGCTTTTGAGCTACATCCTTAACCCCTTCATACAGATTAGATGCTCTACATTAACAGACACAGCCCGAAAACTAGGGGGTCTGAAAACACATCCCTTCACAGACCTTAACAGTCATTTAGGGTTAACGTCTGCAGGGCTACAATCTACTTCGAGAGGCAATGGTACAGGGACATGGTAGCCGAGAGCAGTTTCAACCGGTGTCATGTTCCAAAAGTTTCATCACTTTTGAAACTGCAACTTCTACATTTTTCTGCAAATCTCTCTTCCATACTGCTAAATCCTTTCTGGATTCTGAGATATTTTGCTGCTAGGAGCTAGCTTTCTTACCAGCTCCCAGTGCCTTATAAGGAAATTAGGCAATACATTAATAAGTGCTATTGGTGACTCCCTTCTGGTCACTGAGCCACAACTAGGTTGCAGGTAATTAGATCTAAAGGGTCCATTGTCAAACACACCTCTCCTTTTCCTAATTACATGAGAAAAGCTCAGTAAGTCCCAACTTTAATAGCAGTGCTTCCTGCCACAGGGATCAAAGTCAGAGGAGTGTGTGATGAAGTGTAGCCAGGTTTGTTTAAGGAATGTCTCCTTTTCCTTCTACTTCCAACCCTTGTCCCAGTATCTCCCAAACAAAAGGGGGCCCCTGTCTCCATTTCCAAGGACTGGTCCTCTGATTCTCCTCTGTTAGAACTCTGTTATTTTCACCTGCCAAACTGCCATTATGCTATTAAATTACTATATGCATTCTATTGTCCCACGTGTTTCTTTTTTATTGTTTTAAGCAGGGATGGATGTTTCTGTGAGCTTATATAGTCTCTCTCAGGATAAATTAATTCTTAAACTAATAATGGGCTTGATTCTCATGTAATTCCTCCCTTCAATTAGTTTTATTTTACCAACATCTCTAAACTAAGGGGACACTGGACAAATCATCAGCCCTGCACATATTCATCATATTTCCAATCATCGCCAATATCCAACAAGAACAAAAAGGCTGCCCAAGACATAATCTCTCATTTGGATACACTTGGTCATCAAAGTACATTCCAATGAGCAATATAAGGAGAAAATAATAAAAACAGAGACTAAAACAATAACAGTATTGAATATTTAAGGACACTGAAAAATCTAATCCCCAATGTGATGGTTTGTGGAGATGAGGTCTTTGGGAGGTAATTAGGTCATAAGGGTAGAGTCCTTGCCCATGATGGGTTTAATGCTCTTACAAGAGAAGACTTGAGAGAACTTGCTTTCTCTCTCTCTCTGCACCATTTGAAGACAGCAAAACCATAGCCCTCTGCAAACCAGTAAGAGGGCCTTACCAGACTCAATTATGCTATTACCTTGATCTTGGACTTCCCAGCATTTAGAACCATGAGAAATAAATGGATACCAGTATTGTATTACAGTAGCCCAAGCTAAAACAGAAATTGGTATTGGGAAGTGGAGTGCTGCCTTAACAAACAGCTAAAGATGTGGAAGTGGCTTTGGAACTGGTTAACGCGTAGAGAGGCTGGAAGGTGCGTGCTAGAAAATGTTGATATTGCCATGAAGGGACTTTGGAAGGTGATTCTGGTGAGGGCTCAGAAAGAAAAGAGGAGAGATACATAGAACATTTTCATCTTCTGGGAAAAGACATAAGTAATCCTGTTCAGATGATAGAAATAGGTATGGTACCAATGAAGGCTCAGACAAATGGGGAACTTGTTACTGAATAATGAAGGAAGGTAAATTCTTGTCATAAAGTGGCAAAGAACTTGACTGAACTGTGTTCATGTTCTAGTGTTTTGTAGAAGGTAGAATTCGCAAGTGATAAAATTGGCTATTTAGCTGAGAAAATATCTAAGCAAAGTGTTGAAGGAGGAGCTTGGTTCTTCCTGACTACATATAGTAAAATACAAGATGAGAGAAATTGAGATGAGAGGGAAACAAGAAACTCAGTGGTGAGATTACACCACTTAGACTCAAAAGTCCATGTAAGATTTGGGTCCCCAAGACCACAGGTACCCTCAAATTCATTAGGGTACCACCGACAGTCAAGAATCAAGGTTGCCTGCCAGGGCTTCAATCCCAATATCTACTGTGGATACTAACAAGTTACTCAACCTGTTTAAACCACACTTTCCTCAACTTTAAAATCAGTTTCATGATTGAACTTACCTCTCGGGCTGTACTGAAGATTAGATAAGATTGCCTGTATAGCTCTTATAGTGCCTAACATACCTTATGAATTCAATGAACATTAACTGTCATTATCATCATCATCACCTTCTTCATCATGAACAACAAATCTCTCTGCCTATCCAAGATGCTAATATCCAGTAAAACTACAATCTTAATACTAGGTTTCCCCAGTTTCTTCAATAACTGCCTAACTTGTCCATTCATCTTATTTTTCATAACTTTAAACATTATTAAATCGAAGCATAAGAATCTAATATAAATTCTAGGCCAATTGCTTGCCAAAAGGAAATTATTTTAGTGTTACAATGGATTCTTAGCATTACCCTATTCTATCTACATGAAAAGTAAAAACTCACTCTTTGTTTAAAATATCTCATTTGAGAATCACAATATTCTCTAACACAGCTATTAGTACTCCTATATAACAGAGAAGAAGAGTGAGGCTTCACTGCCTAATTTACCCAAGGCCATAGGCTGGTAATTGGTAGAATCTGAATCAAAGCCAACTTACCTCACTTTTAACCATGCCTCCTCATCCTCTATTTGTCTTCCTCTTTTCCTATTCAAGTTCTTAATTTTTCTCTATTCCACAGACTTTTTTGTTTTAGTTGTTTAATTTAAAAGTTAATTAAAATTATTGCTATTTGTTCTAATTCTATCGGGGGAATAACATTATTCTTAATTTTACATACTTTTGAGAGATGCACTTTCTTCTGTCAACCTGAATTTCAATTTTTTATTATGTCTCAAACAGAAGTCCATATTTCATGAATATTTAATGTTTCCTCCTAACAGTCATGTTATTTTTCACAACTATTTAAAACCACAGTTGTTAAACTAGGTATTTATGAGGCATTTTCCCTTGCTCCCAATATGCTACCATAACAATTTTCCCACTAAGAAATTCTTAAAATAGTTTAGATTTTTTAATTTAGGTATTTCCCATTAAATCCACTTTTGAAAAAAAGAGAATACATTTTTACTTTCTTTTATGCTCTTAAAACCAACTTAATACTCATGTGAACAAAGACCTGAATGAAGAGCTCAATATAAGTTAAATAATATATATATATACATATATATACACACACAGAAAAAGATCAAAGGAAAATCTTTTTAATGTAAACTTTGTTACTTTGAGGTTTTAAAATTCAGAAACACAATTCAACATTTATATCACTGTTAGAATAGTCAGTGTGTGTATGGCCCAACTGGAAAATATTCTGTTTTCAGTGATGATGGGTCCTTGAATCCTGTATAATAGAACTTAAAAGACATACCTCCTATCTTAGTATGTCAATAGGTCAAAACTCCGTAAAATCAACTCAGCAATAACATTTCAGGCAGTCCAAGTATGTTACCTTAGCATAAAATTTGCTGATGACTTAATTACACAAATACCTAGCAACATTCAACTTCTAGTGAGAAAAGATTTAGATTTTGGTAAGCTTTTCAATATTTTCTTTCTCCTCTCATTGAGGATATATTTGGGGTATTTCATATGACTTCATGTATATATGTAAACACAATGTTGTATTTGTGTATATATGTAAACACTGTAATTACATATATAAAGGGCACTCAATGAGTAGGAGTCATTGTTTAAACTATCTACTTTTAATTAGTTTCAAATTATATTTTTTTAACCTGACAGCAATCATCTAAACTCTAACACCTCATTTCAGGGGAAAAGGCAAAAAAAAAAATTACCAACCAATGTCAAAGTAGACAAAGAAGGAATCTCATTTTTAGAAATGACAGCTCCTTATTTTGGCTTGTATTTAGTTAAAATACACAGTTGGACTGAGCTTTGATATTATACTGCCTTTTCAGACAAGTGGTAAGCAATTTTAAAAATATATAAAAAAATTAAAAGCAGGGAAGGAAAGGAAAAAAGAAAAACTGCTTAAACTACTTCATAGAACTGCTTTTAGAAATTTCTGGCTGGATGTGGTGGCTCACACTTATAATCCTAGCACTTTGGGAGGCTGAGGCAGGCACAGTGCTTGAGCCTAGGAGTTTGAGTCCAGCCTGGGCAACACGGTAAAACCCCATCTAAACAATAAGCCCCAAAATTTAGAGGGGTGTAGTGACTTGTGCCTGTAGTCCAGCTACTCAGGAGGCTGAGATGGGAGGATCACCTGGGCCTGGGAAGATCGAGGCTGCTGTGAGCTATAATCCCACATTGCCTTCCAGAGTGGGCAGTAGAGTGAGGCCCTGTTCCCCCCAGCAAAAAAAGAAAGAAAAGAAAAAAGGAAATTTTTATCTAGAAATTTCCATCCATGGACAATCAAAACCGTATTTCATGTAACTTAAATTATCTTTCCTAAAACATGTCCCTGAAAGGGTTTCTACAAAGTGTTCTAGTTCTAGTTGCCATGTGCATTTGAAGAACGTAGAAGGGCACAATCTTTTTAAAAGCATTTTTAAATTTTGATGTTTCAATACTTCAGTATGACTTATCACCCCTTATTTCCCACCATTAATTAGCATCTGTGAATTTGGTGTTTGATATGGTTTGGCTGTGTCCCCACCCAAATCTCATCTTAACTGCAGCTCCATAATTCCTACGTGTTGTGGGAGGCGGCCGGTGGGAGATAACTTAATCACGGGGGCAGTTTCTCCCATGCTGTTCTCGTGGTAGTGAATAAGTCTCACAAGATCTGAAGGCTTTATAAGGGGTTTCCCTTTTCACTTGATTCATTCTCTCTTGTCTGCTGCCAGGTAAGACATGCCTTCTGCCTTCCAACATGTTGTGAGGCCTCCCCAGCCACATGGAACTGTGAGTCCACTAAAACTCTTTCTTTATAAATTACCCAGTCTCAGGTATGTCTTTATCAGCAGCGTGAAAACAGATTACTGTTTGTTGCAAACAAAAAAATTACCGATTGGATAACTTCAAACTTAATTATCTGAAAAACTCGATTCTTGATCAATGACCACTTATATATGTTCTTTTCAACTTGCTAAAAATGTCTCCTGGTATATGACTATTTCACATTGCTAAAATACAGTCAGCTGTCTCAGGCAGCAAGTTCACTGGGTTGTTTTGCCCATTCGGGGGAAATGAGAGTGCCACAGTGATATTTCACTTCCCACTGAACTTTGGGCACACCCAAAAGACAGGTGCCTGCCTGCAGATGCTGGCCACTGTCTCTTCTTTTCAAATGCTGTATCGCCCCCCTGTGGCAATGCCTGCAAGCAAGCCAATAACAAGAATGCTGTTTAGAACCAACTGCACACAAAAGTAAGGGTGTGACGAGCAGGAGCCAGGGCGGGAAGAATGCATTCAGTGCTCAGGACAACTTGACCCTCCCTCTTCAGTATTCCATAGATTCATTCGCAAATCTTTATCAAATGTTACAAGCACATCATAAACGTGGAGACACTGCAGGACGGACGATGGTCCTGGCCCTAACTGGGACTTAGATTCTTGTATGGCCAAAGCAAGAGACAGTATATGGAAACATATAAATAAAATCATTTTGGACAGTAATAAATGTCCCCATGTCTCGGAGGTGAGAAGAAGTATACATGTTCAAAATAGAGTAAGGCTATGAGAAGTGGTAATATGCAAAAATCAGCAATGTAACCCTCTGAAGTGGAGCTCAGAGGCAACAGACATTTTTGTATTTCTTTTTCTGATCAAGAGAGGATCTAAAAGCAAATCGTCTGCCTCCCCAATATCCCTTTTTCCCTCTTCCCATCAATACAGATCCCTGATGTTCACTCAGAACAGAGGCTACATTTACACAGTTGGCAAGGGGCAGGACAGGAACAAAAGGGCTGACTTGCCAAATACCAGCAGTCTCCTTTCCAGCCCCAGCATCGCTTCTCCAGGGCTGCTCGCTTCTGCCTACCCTCTGTATAGCACGAAAGGTCTGGAGAGGCTTGGACTGGCTTGGGATTTTTGTCCTGACACATCAGCTAGCTTGTTTGTGATCCTACACATATTAATAAGTTCTGTCTCCAAACTGTCATCTGCTGAAAAGCAGCCACTTATTTTACAGGAATTCCATGAGGGAAGAATGAACCACTAGGCACCCAGCACTTGAAAATTTCTGGCAGAAGCAACACGGGCAAGCAGACCCGAAGCCTCTCCTTCCAGGCAGGAACACACGCTTCACCTCCACTTATTCATGTTTTGCTTATGGTATTTTTTAAACTTTTTAAAAATTTTTTGCCAGCTCAGCCCCACCCTGTGGCTGGAAGGGACCAAGGGCTGAGCCGCACCTCCTCATGGTGTTTTAACAATGCTCTCTTTCCTTCACTGCCCTCAATCATCCTACCAAAACCCCCTTAGTAAGGCGGCAAAGAGGAAACACACAGAATTACATCTGGAGTCCCAACAAGAAAGAAGCCCCACCCAGAAAAACTGGCACCCCAGAGAGGGGCACAGTCTCTAGTCTGTGCTTTGGTGTACCTGATCCCTACATGTACCCAAGGGTGTGCCATCTCTGAATTTGAGAAGCTCCCACAGCAACAAAGCTAAACTACTGTCAAGGCTCCACACAACCTATCCCATCTTGTTCCCACACGTCTTCAGTTTCATCCAAGTCCATCTCTTCATTCTCCATCAAGAGCACCACAATCTTTCTATGTATTTGTTCACTCTCCCGGACCTCCTACGCAGACCCTCTATTAGTCCATTTTCATACTGCTATGAAGAACTGCCCGAGACTGGGTAATTTATAAAGGAAAGAGGTTTAATTGACTCACAGTTCAGCATGACTGGGGAGGCCCCAGGAAACTTATGGTCATGGCAAATGACAAAGAGGAAGCAAAGCATCTTCATCACAAACAGAGAGGAAAGAGAAGTGCCAAGTGAAGGGGGGAAGAGCCCCTCACAAAACCATCAGATTCTGTGAGAACTCACTCACTATCGTGAGAACAGCATGGGGGAAATCACACCCATGATTCAATCACCTCCACCTGGTCTCTCCTTTGACACATGGGGATTATAGGGATTATAATTCAAGATGAGATTTGGGTGGGGACACAAACCCTAACCATATCAAGCCCCTACCTCAAGCAATTATCTGGCTTTCTGCTCATCTTCACCCACCTGTCCTTCTAGCAGAGCCTCTTCTGCCTTCCAACAGGTAATCATGGTCCCCTCCTCTGAACCTCAAATCCCTGTGAGATCCTAAGAGGACATCAGTCAGCTTAGGCTGCCATAAGAGAATACCACTGCCAGGGTGGCCGGAACAACAGAAGCAGTTCTGGAGGGCAGAAGTCTCAGATCAAGGCACCATCAGAGGTCTTGCTTCCTGGCTCATAGACTGGGCTTCTTGCTGTGTCCTCACACAGCGGAGACAGAGAGCTCTAGAGCTCCTCCTCTTCTTATACTAGCACTAGCTCTTATCAGGCCCCACCCGTCTGACCTCATTTAACCTTCATCATCTCTTCAAAGGCACCATCTCCAAATACCTTGGGGGTTAGGGCTTCAACATATGAATTCTGGGTGGACACAAACATTCCATAACAGCAAGGATGGCGTGAGACAGAAGACACTAAAAGGGAGAGGAGTAAGCAGAACTGAAAGGGAGGCCACTGGAAAGGGAGAAGGGGAGGCAGGGCCTCCGTCTGCCCTTAGAGTTGGAGAAAACAAGAAAGAAGAGGGCCAGAGGGTAGGGTTGTTGAGAAGTTCTGTGGTGAAGAAAAAAGTATGAGTAAAAGGCAACACTGTTGGTTATAAAGTACAATAGGCTATAACATGAAGCAGTCCTTTGGTGTTAACACTCTGAAGGTCACGGACACTTGACTGGACCATGTAAATCAGAAATGAGTTTTTCCCCCATCATAAAAATAACTGAAACCCTTATAGACATAATGAAAATCTTACTATCCACTATTAAGCAAGGAAAAACACCTACCATCAAATTAAATACTTTGTCTTTTAACTGCATTAACAAAATGATTTACATAATAATTACACTTTTCACATACTCATTCATGCATATTGATAGATGATTTAAGAAAAAAATTCATAAAACACAACTGTAGCTCAAATCTATTCTGAACAATTTATCTTCTTACTAGAAGACGGTCAATAAAAGGCCATTT
Organism: Lagothrix lagotricha; assembly: GCA_963574225.1. Classification (NCBI taxonomy): domain Eukaryota; kingdom Metazoa; phylum Chordata; class Mammalia; order Primates; family Atelidae; genus Lagothrix; species Lagothrix lagotricha. The sequence goes on along the minus strand of CAUYNB010072875.1, from coordinate 44,483 downwards.
TTAAACGTTTTCATTTGCAATTAATTTTTTTTTTTTAATTCTCAAACTGCATCTATGTCTCAAATAAAGTAATGGGAACATTCTGGCTCGGGGGTGTAAAAACGCAGCCAAGGCCACAGGATGGCCACGAAGGCTGACTGCAAATGAAACACTGGCTTACACTGCCCTCTGCTGGTATAATGACCACATTTCAAGTTCCTTCGTTCACAAAGTTGCCAAAAGACGTCCTGTATTTTGAACCAGCAAATTCAAGCCTAATTACTAAAAACAGGTTGTGGAAAATATTACCAAGTGGCGTAAATGCCATCTGCACCACATCAGGCACACATTCCTAATGAAAAGGGCACATGTGTGGAAAGAAGCGGTGCCAAATCACATCTGCTAACCTAATATAAAGGGTTCTTAACTCTTTAAAATATGCATTAGATTCACAATAACGCCTTAAAGTCACCCCACCTTTCCCACTCAAACCCTGCCATGCCAACCAACTTTTCAGAAAACAAATATTGCAAAAAATTAAATCTTGGCTCCCACCACTGCATTTGGGCCTCTGCTTAAACCAGCTCAGCAATAAATAACGGCATGTTACCACAGTTTACAAAATTCATTTTCTAAGTACAGACTTTTTAAAATTTAGATGCTGCTAATTTGCCAGGATGTTTCTGTAAAACATGCCATTTGTTTAAACACACACAACATCAGCCTCCATTAAAATGATTACAGCATCATTCAAAAGTCTGAAGCATTTATTAGGTGTCTCTAATTCCACAGAGCCTTTTACTAAGCCCTGTATAAATGAGTTAAGCCAAATTCCTGCCTCAGAGCTTGTTCCCTAAAATAGATGAAGTCATACACATTGACACAACAGAACAACACAGGTACAATAACTTCAGCGAATGTAATTACATTGTGTCCCGAAGTAAGAAATGGGAGAGTTCTAGGAGCTGGATGTATAAAGGGTGGGGCAAGAAAAAATCACACCTATCTGCTAATTAGACAGCAAGGCCTCTGGGAGGAGGTGGGATTTCAGGTAGCTGAATGAAGGGGAAGATTCGGGGAGCCAAAAAGAAAGGGGGCAGCCACAGGCCTGCTGGAGTCTGGGAGGTCATTTGCATGGAGAATTGGGATGAAGACAGGAAAGAGGTAAATCTTAGAAATGCCACGACTCCCAGCAGCCACACCACAACTTGCCTTAACCTAGCCCAGAACACTATGCAGGCTACTCATTAAGATCTCAAAGCCACTCCTTAATGCAGCTGTTATTACTAAATTCCAAGTTTTACACACGATGAAACTGAAGCACACAAAATGGAACATTTTGTCTCTAAAACCCAAAAACCTTAAGCTTGCTGCTGTGGACTGAAATATCTGTGCCCCCCAATTCCTATGTTGAATCTGTAATCAGCAATGTGATGATATCTGGAGTGAAGCCTTGGGAGATGAGTAGGTCATGAGGGTCTCTGGATGGGATTAGTGCCCTCATAAGAAGAGAAACCAGAGAGTTTTTCTTCTCTCTCTTTCTCTCTCTCTGACACACGTGGACGCAGCAAGAAGACAGCCATCCACAAACCACGAAGCAGGCCCTCACCAACTTGATCTCAGATTCCCCAGCCTCCAGAACAGTGGGAAACAAATGTTTGTGTGTAAGCAACCAGTCTACAGTTTTCATTGTAGCAGCCCAACCTAAGACACTTCTGAGTGCAGGGACCAGGTACGGCTTCTTCATCTTTATGTGTTCAGCACCTAGCCAAGTGCCTGGCACACAGGAAGTGCCCAGCGAACACCAAGAGGCATCACTAAACAAACACCACTCAGCCATAATCTCCCCGGCAGAATGTCGATTCTGGTTCAGAATGGAACAGTATTCACTTTCTATTTCAGAGGCTCCTTTATCTAAAGCACAACTAGATTCCAGTTCTTTTGAACTCTGGGACGCCTCACAAATGTGTCCCACTGAGGATAAATCAATGCTAGACTCACAATTCAGCATCTGATGGTAACAGATGATTAGTAACGATGGTGGTAATGGCAACCGCTAACACTGACTGTGTACTGACAACGTGTGGGGCCCTGTGCTAAGCATGCATGCACAACATTTCATCCAACCATCAGGAAAACACTCCAAGGATAGAAATATGATCATCCTCCAGTGCAACAAGAAAGTCCATAAAGGAAAGTCCACTAATCATGTCTCGCTCCTACCCTGGAATTATTCATAAAACAAAGCAAAAAGTTCTGAATTAAATGTCCTCTCTCTAGGGCCATGATAGGCTTCTATGAGCTACTCTACCTTTTCCTACTAAGCAACAGGGCAAAGTTAGGACTAGGACTGAGGGATGCCAGCACCACTTTCTTGGGACTTTCTGTTATTGCTGACATATTAGCCAGTGTGACTTAGAATAATGTGCGGATTATTTGCAGTATGGAATGGAAAACCTCCTCTTCTTCTCAAAGAGGACAGTGTACTTTGTCCAAATGCCTCGTATCTTGTCCTATGACTACAGTCAGCCATATCTCCATCCCCAAATTCCAATGCTCTTTAGCACTTGGGACTTAGTTCTTAAATATGTAGTCAGGCTGACCAAAAAAAATTCTACGAAATTTTCACTGTCTATTCACATCTTCCAGCAAGGCTAAAAAGCAATTTTTTTTTTTTTTACAGCTAATAAATTCCAGCTTAGAAAAGTTAAAAATTCCAAACTTTGGAATCTCACCAACATGGGGGAGAGGAAGTATGCAAGATGGAACAGCTTTTCAACATTTTTTTTGAGATGGAGTTTTGTTCTTGTTGCCCAGGCTGGAGTGCAATGGCACAATCTCGGCTTACTGTAACCTCAGCCTCCTGGGTTCAAGTGATTCACCTGCCTTAGCCTCCTGAGTAGCTGGGATTATAGGCATGTGCCACCACGCCCGACTAATTTTGTATTTTTAGTAGAGATGGGGTTTCTTCATGTTGATCAGGCTGCTCTTGAACTCCCAACCTCAGGTGATCCACCCGCCTCGGCCTCCCAAAGTGCTGGGATTACAGGTGTGAGCCACCATGCATAACCTTTTAAACATATTTTTAAAAGCTAACCACTGTAATCCCAGCACTTTGGGAGGCCGAGGCGGGTGGAACACAAGGTCAAGAGATCGAGACCACCCTGGCCAACACGGTGAAACCCTGTCTCTACTAAAAATACAAAAATTAGCTGGGCGTGGTGGCATGCGCCTGTAGTTCCAGCTACTCGGGAGGCTGAGGCAGGAGAATTGCTTAAACCCGGGAGGTGGAGGTTGCAGTGAGCCGAGATCGCGCCACTGCACTCCAGCCTGGTGAGAGAGCAAGACTCCGTCTCAAAAAAAAAAAGCTAACCAGCGACAAAAACAGAACTAATGAACAAAAAGGGGTCCTTACTTTTCTACAAAAAGATACAGCCTTTTAGTCTCCAAGATTTCGGTACTTGGAGCTATACTTGGCCTGCCTCAACGCAGGGAGCGGCCAAGAGAAGTTCCTGTGCTCACTGAGAAGAGAGATGCACTAAACATTGTGTTCTTGTTAATGGTTCTGATTACACATATCCAAGTACTTAAAGTCAAGCTTTTGAAAGATGCTTGCTTTCTTTTGCTAATTAGTGTAAATCTAATGTTGGAGAGAAAAATCATGGACAGTGTGTTCCACACTCCCAAATTTATTAGAAAGGACAAAGAGGAAAGTTCTGAAGAGAGGGTGGGAGAGAAACCCATAAGCCTTAATGCATGAGAGTAATACTTCTGTCCATAAATCAAGTTCAAAATAAACTATAAACCAGGATTTCTAAACTAACACATAAGAGCATTTTTATAAACCACAATCCTGACACGAACTCTGGGTTTTAGATTAGCATCTCTCTAAGCTTGCCTAAAACTTGTATAAAGTAAACCACTCCAAATCCAAATCAAAAAAGTTTTATTCTTCAAACTATTGATAGTTCAGGCAGAACATATGTATACATAATAACAAGATAAAATCCCTATTAAATGAGGAGGTCCCCATTCACCAGCAGGAAAAGGTACTTTCAGATGGACGGAAGTTACATTTCAGACAACTTCCCAATGCTAGGGTGATTCTGCAAGTTTAATTTACGGTCCTGTATGTTAAGGCTCTATGAGCACCATGATAAGTATCCTACAAAATGGCTCAGTTTCACTTAACCCATCACAGAAGTGCCTTCACACTCTGATCACTCTAGACCCAACTTAAAGGAGTTTAAGAAAGGAAAAGAAAACAGAATTACAAGATCACCATCCATATGCAGTGCTTTAAAAATATGCCGAAATTCTGAGCAGCAAAGGTGTGTCTGGAAAAGAAGAATGCAGAGAACAGCTGGACAAAGTCTGTGGTCATGGGAGCACCAAGTAGCAGGTTAGAAGTATCTGTGCATCAACATTGTATTTTGTGTTGGGCTAAAAACTGGAAAAAACAGAGCAAAACTTTAAGCAGCACTCATCCACTCTGGATGAAGATTAAACTCTCCATCTAACAATAAGCTGGTGATAGCAATTATTTACAGGTCATGTCATCTAAGCATCTGAAAAGATAAAAACATCCTACTGATTTGTTGTATGAAGTTGACACTTTCAGAACTGCTTTGGAACATTTTAGTGACTTAATGACATAAGCATTCCTTCAACATTCCAGATACCAACAGAGGCACTGGAAATACAGGAGGAACTCTTTTTTATCCTCATCATGCCACATTAATTTTGTAAATAACACCACAACTGTGACTTCAAACACAATCTGATTTTTTCCCCACTACAGCTTTTGAACATTTTAACTCTTGCTGTATACCACATATTAAACACACCTCTATCACAGACACACAGTTATACTATGTGTTATACACTATTTATTACATATATTATGTTATACATTATATTGATTCTACTGCAAGACTATCTGACAAGACTAGGGTGCTCAAGAAGGGCTGAAAGGGAATCACAGAAGGTTCTGACATATTTAGTTTTGGCCAGCCATGGTGGCTATGCCTGTAATTTCAGCACTTTGGGAGGCTGAGGTAGGAGGATCGCTTGAGGCCAGAAGTTTGAGACCAGCTTCAACAACATAATGAGACTCATTTCTACAACAACAAAAAAGCTGGGCATGGTAACGCATGCCTATAGTCCCAGCTACTCAGGAAGCTGCAGAGGGAGGACTGCTTGAGCCCAGCAGGTTGAGGCTGCAGTGAGCAGTGATCCTGCCACTGCACTCCAGTCTGAGTCATAGAGCAAGACTCTGTTTCAAAAAAATAAAAAATAAAAATAATAAAGTTTAAGCCCATTTTAAGCGTGTGCTTGGTGTATGTGAGAATCCGTAGAAAACAAATATATACTTAACTGCTTGAAGGAAATGCCATTTTTTTTCTTAGCTCAAAGGGGATCAATATGACATGGGATGCTTTTAGATGCATTTTTAACAGAATACAGCTAGAGGGATAAAATGCTAATTTTCTACACGTTGTCTTATGAACCACAGAGGACTAAATGGTGCCTCATCAGACACGTCTCAGTGGCAGGGTTGGGGAGTGGTGCCACCCTGGGTGGACGGCAGGGCTCCAGTAACCCCTCCCAGCCTGTGCCACCACCCTGCCTGCCCAGCACCACCAGGAGCTGGAGGGACAGCTTAGCTTGGGCTCAAATCTGAAACACAGAAAGAGATAAGAGATGGACCAAATCCATCCCTGCTCCAACATTTGCTCAAGGTAACCACAAGCAAATGTCTTTATCTCTTAGGGCGTCTGCTACAAAAGTGGAAACAGTAACAGCTACACCTCATAGGACTATTGTGAGAACTGAAGGACATATTGTGAATAAAATGCCTGGCAATCGTGCCCAGCACATGCTTAAGGCTCAATGAATAGAAATGATTCCCGTAAGTATCACTCTCAGATTTCTGGATTTGTTCCCATTGGCAAGCCCTAGGTTATTTCTTATCACCATGTCCTTGCAAACCATAGCATAAATATCTAGGCACTATTTAAGAAAAAAATACAATGTATACTTATAACAAGTTGGTGGGAGAGAGATATATAATATTTAGCACAAAATCATGTTTTGAAAACATACATGTGTCTACATATGTGGTTGGAAAAAAGTCTGAGCGGACATACACTGATTTGTAAGCATGGTTGTTCTGAGTGGTGTAACTACAATCAACAGCTTAGCTTTCCTTTTGCTTATCTTTCTAACTTATCTATGGTGAACATACATACATTCCGTAGTTATATAAAAATATGAGAAATCAGAATTTTCATACATTCTAAAAAACAAAATCATAAGATACTGCTGCTAAAATATCAGAATGAGTACAAACATTTACAATGCCACCTCCAATGCAAAAGCACACGATGACATAAAACAGCAATCAAAGGTCAGGAACAGCCAGAGGACTCTCATGGCAGAGAGAAAGTGAACTTGACCTTGGGCCCTAACCCGGCTATTCCCCAGCCACGGCCCTTGGTGAGTCATTTATCTTGGGCCTTCAGCTTATGACCCACTGATGTAACCATTTTTGCCCCAGAGGCAACACTTGCCAGGGATGACCAGGCCCCTCTCCTTGGAACACTGCCTTGCCTTCCAGGTCACTCCCTCCTGGCTCTTCCTCCCACCTCGGTGGTACCTCCTTCTTGGTCTCCTTTACTGCTTCCTGGATTTCATCCAGCCTATTATTTTAATGCTCACCATTCCCTTCAGTCCTGACCTCTCTCCTGAACTCCAGACACGAATACCAAAAACTGCCCACTGGATTCTGGGCATGGTGGTATGTACCTATAGTCCCAGCCTTAGGTGGCTGGGGTGGGAGGATGGCTGGAGGCCAGGGGTTTGAGGCCATAGTGCACTATGATCATGCCTCTGAAAAGCTACTGCACTCCGGCCTGGGAAGCAGAGTGAGATCCATCTCTAGAATAATTTTTTAAATTGCCCACTGAAAATTATCATTTGGCATCTAACAGGCATCTCAAACTTAATCTGGCCAAAGCAGAGATCCTGATTTCCATCTTCCTCCAAACTTCCTCCAGCCATCATAGCGAATGCCAACCAAATCCTTCCAGTTGTTCAGGTCAAACACTCTGGTGTCATCCCTGGCTTCTTTCTTTCTCTCATACCCAAACCAAACCTGTTGCCCTTACCGCTAAAATCTACCCAGAACTCTACCACTTCCCACCACCTTCACAACTACCACCTAGTCCCGGGTCACCATCTTGTTACTGGACTGTTGCAATCCCCTCTTAATCAGTCTCCCTGCTTCCACGCTTGTCCCCTCCGGTCTGCTCAAGACACGGCAGCTAGAGTCACACTATTAAAGTACCCATTCGTCCATCCTGTCACTCCTCTTCTCAAGGCCCCAGTGGCTCCCCATCTCCCAGAGAGTAAATGCCTCGAGCCCTGCACTGGCCTACATGGGTGCCCACTACCACGTTATCTCCCCCTGCTCTCTTTCTCACTTACTCCAGCCCCACTGGCCTCCCCGCAGTTCCTCCAGCACACCCGGCAGGCTCCCACCTCAGGGCCCCAGGCCGAGCTGTTCCCTCTGCGTGGAATGCTGCTCTCCCGGTTGGCCACCTTCCCACTTCCTGCAGGTCATTACTCAAATGTCTTCTCCCTGGGGCGACTCCCAGGCCACCCTAGGTAGTACTGTGACAACGCCACACTCCACACTCCCCCGCTCCACTTTCTTTATCTTACTTTTTTCCATGGCAGTTTCATTTCCCAACATAACTTTTGTTTCACTTACTTCATTTATTTGTGGTCTGCCTCCCTACGGCTAACACATAAATTCCACAAAAACAGGATTTCTTTATGGTTTTGTTCCCAATTATATCCTTTGTACCTAGGACAAGGCCTGGCAAATACTAGGCACTCAATAAATATTTCCTGAATAAATAAATAGGATTTAATGGCCTGCTCTTACCTGTCTGAGTTATGTAAGAAACCCACAAAATAAGGAATGTGAATGTAACTACTCCATAATTTGTCACTTGGATAAACATATGGATAGTGTTACTATTATCACTGTTGAAGATGTGTCCCAGTCCTGCCAGATGTGGCCTTAATTAGTCATGCTTGACCTGTGATTCCCCACCTCCCTCTTATTTTATTTATTTCAGTACTAAGGTTGGTAACTGAGGATTCCTAGAACACTAGGATTCTGGAAAGTATTAGGTTCACAGACCATTCAATGCCTAACTCTATAAATAATTATTTGAATCTTCCCATTTTTGTCTTCCCATGGGGAAGGATAAGGGGAGATTAAAAGATTAAGTATGATCACCGAAGAGTGCAAACAGTGCCCGTTCTTTCTTTACTGTGCATCAGAAATATTATACCACTTAACCTAAGGCCGCTCAGGGTAGAGGACTCTGCCCTTGACTTTTGCTTAGTCCTGATGATACAACCATGTTTCACCCGAGGTGGATTTCTGTGTGACCTCTCAATAGACAACAGCTTGGGTTTAGCTTAAAGATCTTCATCTTTAAACCAAGAGTATTTAAAATATGCTAGTAACTCGAGGAGATACAGAAAACTGCACGTTGGGTTATGACATGCCCAGATGTTTTTTAGAGACACCAAACAGAAATGATACAGAGTTAAAAAAACAAACAAGAACTCTCCTCTAAATGCAAAAGCCTCTTAGCCAGTAGAAAACTCTACTTAAAAACAGTTTTGCTAACCCATATTCCATTTTGGTTAGAAAGGTTGTTGGGAACTCCTCTCCATAAGTTCAAAAGAACCATGGCCCTTTTGAGGTCAATAACAGTACCTTTTACTTACAAAACTAGTATTTAGTTACTGCAGATAAACTGCAAAGCATTGTGAATCCTGGTGAGGAAGGAAATCAATCTAATTGAGCCGAACACACAAGGGTTTTCGAATGGATAAAACTGTACCTTGGGACACCTGAGCCCAGCAACGATGCCTGCCCTATTTCAGGAATGCGCAGAGTTGACAGGAAGGCAGTTGTATGGAGTTCACCTTTTAGTTTGACAAAAGGATTTCCTTCGTCACACCCCAAGGCTCCTTTAGAAAGAAGCAACTTATAAAATTATATCCTGCTAAATACCCTAATATCAAAGTTGGAAATTGACCAATGTAAGACTTAATCTTCTTAATTGTAAGATTTTGCCTGTCAGCAACCTACCAAGCTTGACTCACATCATTACATTGAGACTGCACGACCCCAGAAGTAAGAGGAAGAGTCCACCAGAAAGAATGATAGAAGCAGCTATAGAAAAAGCTTTCATTTTTCACTTTATATAAATGACTCGATGAGCACACAGCATCTCATCCTCATCAACTGTGGCTTCTTTCTTCATTTTTAAAAGTAAACCAAACAAACCAAAAGCTATTTTCCATTTGGACTCTCTTCCAGGGGTAACAACATATTCCCAAGAAAAATGAGATGTCATGGGAAACAGTTTTAAGGATGACACACTGGCAAGCCATGATGGGTTCTGCTAGGATCCAATTCAAGCATATGTGGAGGTTTTCAGTAGGTAACAAGAACAATATTCACTGTGAATGCTGTCTCACAGTTTACTTCAGCATTTAAAATGCTTCATCATAATAAAACTAGAGAAAATAAGTGAATCCATATCAGACCAAAGGATTACAAATAAATCCCCTAGTATTGCTGATGTGACATTTTTCCTTTCGGAGAGCAATGGTTTTTCTTTTCACTTGCTTTTGACACTGGTTTAACTCCACATTGGGTTTGACAGTTTCATCACACAAAAGTCAGGAAATCTGGAGTTAATGTTCCAATAGCCACTCTCCCAACAACCTCTGACGCAGACGTGCACCTGGCTTGCCGAGCAGCAATGCCCCGATTACTGCATGTCATCATTTCAATAAATAGAACTCAAGTGTTACAAGACAACACCAAGTTCGGGGGAGACACAAGATCTGACACATGTGAATACCTTATTATACATCCAGGCCTTGTGCCAAACAGAAGAAACACAGGATCACCTTCTAACATAAACATCGGAGGCCTTTCTTGTGATGGGAATCAAGTCCAGTATATTTTTATTCACCACATGGTCATTTCCCTCCACTGTAAAGGAGATGCAGTGAATAAAAGCTATGTTAGGACAGCAATATGCTTGAGAATTTTAAACAAACCAGCGAGGCAAATCACTTACGGTTTTCATACCAAGCATACCTCTGAAGGCTGCATATAAATACTCCTTTCAGCTGTGAGCACCATACACACTAATAGGAAATCCTGTACTCTATATATAAGCAAGAGACACAGCACTCCACTGACTTAGGAAACACAGGTTCAGACGTTTACACTTTGATCTTCCATGCAGGCCCCATGGTCTAGTGGGCTAGCACGAGGCTGGAACTGGAGGAATCTGAGAGTTACAGGACTGCCTTAGTTCCTGACAGATTTTGAGTTCAGGAAAATTATTTAAATCATACCTCGGTTATTTCCGGAAGAGAGAACAAAGTGACTACAAGTTGATAATTGCAGCAAAAGCATCTAAACTTTGACAACTCAAGCTGCCAACATCGAATTAATCTGCCACCTAATGCTCCCAGTTTTACAGGTGTGCTTTATATTTGTCCCTCAAACAGCAACCAACCCATAAACATCGCACTAGAGTATGTTTCCAGCACTTAGTGAGTGTAGTATCTTGAGGCATTTCTCATCATGGGCAGAATTTTATAACCAGTTTCTCGAAGCACTTTCATGTATTTCAAAAACCATGATCTCCTACAGCAACATTAGAGCATACAGTGGCTGAGGCAAGTCACCCGTGGAGAATACAACCAGGTTCAGTGTCCACCTTGGTATCAGACAGCCTAGAGTAAAGTGCTTTGGTGGGGCTGAGAATGTTCTCGGTTTCTGTATTCAGTGTGCTTCTCCCTCCAGACTGATAAAACCTAAACTGGAGATGCGTTTCATGATGTACAGCCTGAAACAGCCAGTAATATAGGGATCTAGTGTCTCCATTGGCTTCTTAAGCCAAAAATTACACTGTAGCTGTCTAAGCCAGAGGCCGCCATGGCAGACCAATAGAAACAAGACAAAATTAAGTGAAACACAGTCAACCCAAGGCACATACGCAAAATGAGGACATGATGACCTGACAGGTTACAACATTATTATAACAAAATGCTATTCTATAATTGTTCAAAGAAAAGAATAAACAGAGACACCATTCCCATTAGACACAACCCTAACGTAGTTTACTGCCAGAGAACGCAAACGGTTCCCACTTTACAGATCCTACGATGGACCTAAAGCATTTTCACAGAGATGATTTATTAAACTAAAATAAATGGTGGCCTACACATGAAACCAGAGACATAAGCATAAAGGCTTAGATCCAGCAGCACATCTAGGCACACCTCACTTCCCTGAGCTCAGAAGGCTTCTGCTCCATCAGGGCTAAAAGAATGAGCTTCCCAGGTCACAGAGGCCCACTGATCAGACCTGGGGGGTGGAATGCAGTAACTCTCCTCTTTAGAGGACAGGCTTTTCCGGAGGGCAGTGTGAGAATACAATCTCAATTGTGCAACTGGTTCTCTGCACTGTCTTTACTGTACCCACTGATTCACTCAACAAGTATTTACTTAACCCTTGCTCTGCCAGGCACTGGACTTGGCATTACTTTTTCCTAGTTGGGACAGTCATATCCAGGCCCAGTTAATGCCCTGTTTGGATTAACCTTCCAACCTATCATCACCTTCCCTTTCCAGCAATGCCAAATTCATTCAGTCTAAGTTCATTAGCATCCTAGTTTCAAATGAGGAGCCTCGGCATCATGCTCCTTCTATTACATTTTGGTTGCAGGCTGGTCCATGCCCTTGGTTTCCAAGCTCATCTCTCCATAATCAAAACAACGTGTGTTGTCTTTACTCTTCCTTGCCAGTTCTCTCTGCTCCTCTAACGTTCACTTGCTCAGTTTCTCATTGATCTGATCGTCCCATGAGACAGCCGGATCAAGGAGGGCCTATCCTCTGTGGAGAAAATGAAACTGTTGGTGGGAATGTGAATTGGTACAGCTACTATGGAAAAAAACAGTATGAAGATTCCTCAAAATATTAAAAACAGAACTATTGTGTGATCCAGCAACCCCACTTTTGATTTTGTCCAAAGAACACAAAATCAGTTTCTCAAAGAGATACTCACACTCCCATGTTTACTGAAACATCATTCACAATAGCCAAGCCATGGAAACAACCTAAGTGTCCCTCGATGGGTAAATAGACTTTAAAAATTGTGGTATTCATAACAATGAAATTATTTGGCCATAAAAAAGGAAACCTTGCCATTTATAATAATATGAATGAACCTTGAGGGCATCATTCTAAATGAAAAAGTCAAGACACAGAAAGACAAATACCATATGATTTCACCTACATGTGGGAACTAAGAAAGTCGAATTCACAGAAACAGAGGGTAGAATTAGAATGGTGGTTGCCAGGGTCTGGGGGTGGGTGGGTGGAGGAGGAATAGGAAGCCATTAGCTAAAGGACATAAACTTTCAGTTATAAGATGAGTAACTCTGGGGATGTAATTTATAGCACAGTAACTATAGTTAACAATTCTGTTTTATACACTTGAAAGCTGTTGAGAGGGCTGATCTTAAATGTTCTCACCACACACACAAAGATAATGAGGAGATGGGTCGGTTAATTAGCTGGTTTGTGTTAATCATTCCACAATGTTTACATATATCAAAATATCACACTATATAAGGTAAATATATTCACTTTTAATTTGTCAGTGATACCTCAATAAAGTGGGGAAAAATAAAATTTAAATTTAAAAAATAGCCTATCCTTTTCCTTATTCAAGCAACTGATATGCCACCATGCCTACATATTTTGTCTGATAACCTAGAAACCCTCTCTCAAGGTATATCAACCACCTGCCCATGAAAGAGCAACTGCAATAACAATAGCATTGAATACTATAAAGTACTTCCAATTGTACCATCTCAGTCCACCCTCAGCACTGGGAAATGGCTATTATTTAACTCATTTTACACACAAGGAAACTAAGATTTGTACAAATTAACTAACTTGTCCTAGATAACAGAGCTAGTGAACGGCTGAACTGGGACTCACTCTATCAACAGGCTGCTAAATAAGGGTCCTTCCATCCCCTACTCTGCCAACCCCTATTCAATATTAGCCTTGAGAAACCGGAATTATGGAGGGCACTCATCTTGCCTCATCTCCTGAAGGCCGAATGGGGCCAACAAGTGAAGAGAGAATCAGCCAAGCTAAAACAGATGGGCATTTGAGAACTAAACGGCCTAAGTGAATTTAAAAGAGTAGTAGTATCTAAGGAGAAGTTGTAGTATCTAACGAGAAGTTGTCAGAAAAGAACTCAGAATGAAGCTGCAAAGGTTATAGAAAAACACTAGATATTTTTTAAGGAACACTTGCACATCACACACATTCATCAAGAAAAAGGAAAACATTCATTTGGCTCCTGAAGAGTTAAAATTTTAAAAGAAGCCTGGGCAAGAGGAAAAGAATCAACTGAAAATAATTATAATTAGAAAGTTCAGGCTGGTTGTGGTGGCTCACACCTGTAATCCCAGCACTTTGGGAAGCTGAGGTGGGCAGATCACCTAAGGTCAGGAGTTCAAGACCAGCCTGGCTAGAACATGGTGAAACCCCACTTCTAATAAAAATACAAAAATTAGCTGGGTGTGGTGGTGTGTGCCTGTAATCTCAGCTACTTGAGAGGCTGAGGCAGGAGAATCGCTTGAACCCAGAAGGCAGAGGTTGCAGTGAGCCAAGATCACACAGTTGCATTCCAGCCTGGGCCACAGAGCGAGACTCCATCTCAAAAGAAAGTTAAAAAAAAAAAAAAAAAAAGCGAAAATTCCAGGATTCTCAGCTAAGATGTAAGAGTTCAGTTACCAAGATATGAAGGGGATGGGGCTTTCTGTCCCAGTGTCCTGAAGATTAAGACGTGGTGATGTACCCACATGGCTGGCCACAGGTGAGCACGATACCTCAGTCACCTAAAATCACACTCGCAACCCAGGAGCCTTCCTTACCTGTGAGGGACTTCTAATTCCATCCAAAAGTTTTGTTCTCCTCTTAATCTTGTGAAAAACTACCACTGGTAATAAATTTAAAATTTAAAAAATGAGGTGTGGGAAAATGCTTGCAATCTGGTCAACAAGATGGACAGATGACCCTGATTTTCTGGCTTAGAGTTTCCTGAGGACTCTGCTACAGGAGACACTAGATCTGGCTAAAGAAAAATAAGGAATTCATAGTCAATCTGGCCTATTTTATGCTTGATACAACCTGAGTATCAAAGTATTCATAGATAAAGAGATAGTCTGTTGTTTTCCTACTTAGCAAAGAAATGCTAATCCAGTTAAGTTCAATAAATATTTCTTGCAAATCTACCACAGGCTTTTCTGCATCCTTGCCAAATTTGGTTACAGGCACAGAAGTAACAAACAGAAAATATTCATTTGCTTCCATGTTTCTACTTTCTGACCACTGGAGATATTTCTCTCTCTCTTTTTTTTTTTTCCCGCAGAAAAGTAATTTATTTAGGCAGAGAAAGAGAAAAAGGAGAACGAAAAAGATGAGAGAGAGAAAGCTTCCACGAAGACTGTGGAAGGGGCCCCAAAGATGGAATCCTGGAGAGGAAAGCGGCTTCAACATTGAGTGGAAGGGGACCCCAGAGGGGGAATCCGACATTTCTTTTTAGAGTTGTGTTACATTTTTATTTATGTGTTTCTTTGTTTATTCATTCATTTGGTGAGCTTTTTATTGAGGAAGAACATGCAATAAAGCATTTCCCTTTGATTTTATGGTAAAATATAAAACTAGGCCTTTATAAAATATCATTGCTTTCTACCACATGACAGCTATGTCTTGAATAAGTCACAATGCTTCTTTGAAGAAGTTCCCCAGTAAAAGGGGATAATAAAATCTACCCTATTCATCTTAAAGTGGTTTTCTGAAAGCCAAATCACTTTATGATGACGAATATGAAAGTGCTCTGTAAGTATTAGAGGGTACTGTTACTTGTTATTAGCATAGATACCCATGGATCAGAAAATTTAGTAACAAAAACAGTGTATGTACTTTCAGGAGACTTCCTAGAGGTGTGTGTGTGCACGCAGCATGCATGCATGTGCATATGCATGTGTGTTATCAGCACGAGAAGCAGGGGTGGCTCTGTGCCCTGCAGGCAGTATTATTATTTCCCAGGTACAACTATATTTCTGCAAACATTGGAGTTCAAGGTAGAAACAAGACTTGGGACAGCTATCTATATACCTGACCCAGAATTGTGTGGCATTACGGTACTATACCAACATCTAATTTTCAATCATTCCAACTCCAGAGCTGTTTTTTTTTTTTTCACTTTGCTCGTTTCCAGAGCTTGATTGGTGGCGAAGGATACTTGAAATGTCCCAAACCTACGATTTTATGATCATGAGGTGTCTTCACCTCTCCCCTGCTGGTGACAGATATGTGGCTGTCCCAGAGTAACTTAAAACAAGCACTACTAGGAAAGAACTTTCTGAAGAAACCTTAGTGGCCTCCAAATTGGCAACCGAAAGAAACCAAAAGTTAGTGGAGGGGAAGTCACTGAGCTAACAATAGAGGCCAGCTTCATTAGCTCCATTCACTGAAGCAAAACTTGGACCAGAAGACTCATTACTCAAACCAGATGCTGATTTTCTAACATCCACTTCAGCGAGGAACTGCTTCCATTTTCTTTTTATTTTGAATATTCAATATTACAAAGCAGACAAATCATCACATTAATAAAGGCACACTTAAAGTTTGTAAAGTTGGTTTAAAAAAGAACTGAGTGTAGAAAATCTGTTTTCAAAAGTTTATTGCCAAAAGCATTTAAAAAAAAATTTTAAATTATGTGACAAAAGAAATGCTACAATTGGGTTTAAGAAAAGATCAATTATGGGCAGCAATAAAATTACCTTATAATGATAATTAGCCCCAAATGTTGATTACTGCCAACTGGAATTATCTGGTCATAAGGCGTACAAAGTACTGTGTTCATCTATCTCAAACAAGAATGGATGGCAGGCCTGCCCCAGGTTAGCAGTCAAATAAGATGGGAGGCAGGGGAGGTAGGGGAGCAAACGAGGCAGAGAGGCTGGCTATATAGACCTCAAGTGCTTAAGAGAAAGCAAACATTCATAAACATTTGTATCAAGCACAAAAACTCCACTTCTAAAAACAGCCTGCCGATAATCTTCCTCTTAAAAATGATTATCTATATCTCTTGTTAAAAGAATGACAAGGATCAGATCTCAACCCTGGAAAAAAAAAAAGTGTGAGCCTCTCCAGGGAGAAATTGAGTCAGGTCGAGCTCTGGAGAATGTGAAAGCAGAATGCGGGGAATGGGGCCCCAAAAGATAACCTGGGCCTCTGGACACAATCTCAAAGTGGGAACCCACCTCCAGTTCAGGGCGTTCGGAGGTGACGCAGCCTTGTTGCATAATGTCCAGGTTCATTCTCAAAGAGTCTGGCCTGGGGAATCGGTTTCTAAAAACAAAGCAGTGTAATCACTGGGGGCCCACTTCTGTTGCCTTATGGAGACAAACTATAGCATTTTAGAGACGGAAATAATCACCAGCCTCATTTTACAAACAGGACCAAGGAGGCAGAGTGAATCCTCATGGGACTAACTTACGGCAAAGTCAGTTCTCCAACCCACGTGTCCTGACTCCTTTACCCAGCTGCTCCTGTCTTCTCTCCCTGGGCTGGTGGTGAGGCTCTGAAGAACGGTTACTAACACTGCTGCTGAGGAGTACCCACTCACCACAGTCTGGCTGTTAGGAAAGGACATGCTCCTCTCTGGGCTTGGGCATGCTCACCTGGTGATTCAACACCAGACAGCTGCAAAAGAAAATCTATATTCATAGTGGAGCTATAACTCCTATTTACCAGAACCTACTATGGACCAGGCACAGTGCTAGGCCCCTACATTCATTCACCTCTTGTAATGCCTATCACCCAGGAGGTGTTTATAGCCTCATTTTACTAAATAATGAGGCTGAGAGACGTGAAGTAACTTGCTAAGTCCACACTACTAGGGAGTGACAGTCCTAGGTTCAGATTGGTTTTTCTAGCCACGGAAGACACTGCCCTTTCTACTACACTACTAGCTCTCAAAAGTTTGCTAAAGAAAGAGCTCCTCATTCAGCTGATTATTAGAGCTGCACAGGAAGCTTTGCTTGATGAAAGTAGCTGGATCTCTGTATAAGAAATAGATTCTGAACACTGGCAATAATGCTTCTAAAATCTTGGGATAAACACAGGTCCTTTCAGTATACTTTGCTAAGGAGAGAAGTTTCTTGCAAAATTCCAATTTTTCCTTCCAAAAATCTTTGCTCCACATATCTTGGATATTGTTTATTATTCCTCCTTTTTCTTTAGAACAAAAGCTTAATACAACAGAAGAGAAGGACAAGGGGAATATTAACAAGCATGAACAACTTTCTACAGAGGTGGTAGCTGAAGTAGGCTCCCACAGACCAGACTGTGGGGAACTTCATTATTCTAGCTCACTGCCTCCTTGGAGCTGTCCAGGCTCCACTGATGCTTTCACCTTCTGGCAACCACCTGCTACCTTTACCTTCTGCAAACACAGGCACCTTGCCAGCCTGGAGAGTTCTGCTCTCTGAGCAGAACACAGATAATTCCATCTTACAGTCTGAACACAGCCCCGAAAACTAGAACTCACTGTGGGTTTGGTGCTACTGACATCTCTGCAGTTTGTAATCTTCTGCTTGTAGGGAGGCTGGCCTGTTCAAAGCTAGAGCATTCCAAAGAGACCTATTCTTAATCAAGGAAGACTGACAGGTTGGAGCCTGCTTTCCTCAATATATAGATCAGACAAACAGAAGCGTCAGGAAGGCAAACTGGGCATGGTGTACTCTCAACCAAATACAACCAACTTCTTTTTAGGGTTTTTTTTTACTTTTAGGGTTTCTTTATTGCCAGTTTCAGGTCTGGGAATACAAAAAGAAACATGACATGGGTTTTGCCCTTGAGGAGCTCCCAGTCTGGTGAGGGAGACAATACATTTCAAAGGACTACCATGGTACTGAGGATGAGTGTGAGAACACAGAGGTCTACCAGATGCTGTAAGAAAACAGGACGGGCAACTAGGGATGCTTCATCAAAGGGGCCACATGAACGGGGCTTACAGGATGAGTAAGAATTTTCTGGGCAACAAAATGGAAGTGAAAGGACATTCTAAACAGAAAGAACAGTGTGTTCAGAGACTCATATTTATGAAGTGGCCTGCAGTCCAGGGAGTAAAGAGAAGCAGTGTTTGTATGTGCAGGGAAGTGGGGCATGGGGGAAGGAAGGATCTCAGAGACTATTTACAAAGGGTCTCTACAGGCATGTAGGAGGCAACAGGTTTTAAAGCAGTGAAATGACACATCTAGGTTCTGTTGTTGTTTTCAAGTAATTCTGGCAGACATGCTGACTGTGGATAGGGCTGCACAAAAGAAGTTAAATGCCAACCACAGGGCCAAGCCACATATGTAATTTTAAATTTTCTAGTAGCCACATTTAAGGTAAGAAAAGACAAGTGAAATTAATTTGATAATACGCTTTAACCCCTCAAACCCAAACTACTATCATTCAACATGTAATCAAGATTGTTTAAATTATAAATGAGATAGCTTACATTCTTTCTTTCATACTAAGTCTTCTCAATCAGGCACACTACGACACATCTCAATTTAGACTAGCCACATTTCAAGTGCTCAAAAGCCAGATGTGGCCAGTGACTACCATAATGGACAGCACAGCTATAGATAAACCACTACAGCTAATATAAGACCCACTTAGGAGGCTGCGGTCAATAGTACCAACAAGAAATGACAAAGCTCTGGGAAGGTATTTCTGGCCCTTGGACATATGTTGAACTGGCACTGAAATACAACTGTAAAGACATGTAACTTATTTTTTGTTTTGAATAGGTAGTACTTTACAGGCTTCAAATATAAAAATAATGCAATGGAGTACACAATGGAGAGCACTGCCCCCGCCTCTTCCTGCTGACCACATCCTTATCCATGCTACTCCCCACCCACCCACTAAAGTAACCACTTTTATTGAGCTCCTTTTGTTTATCCTATCAATATTTCTTCATTGATCAGGCAGATATGACTATAGACTCCTATTTTGTCTCCTTTCTACATCAAAGGGAGCATACTATATATGGTTCTATACCTTGTTTTTTTTTTCATGTAATATCGTATCTTGGAGATCTTTCCCTATGAGTATATGAAGAGTTTCCATACTCTCTTTAAAATGCTGCACAATATTCCATTGTAATGGTGGATCTTAGTTTATTTAACCAGTCTTTCACCAATGGGTACTTGAATTGCTTCCAGTCTTTTCTATTACAAACAATAGTCTAATGAAACACCTACTCTATACGTCACTGCATATACATTCAGATGCATCTGCAGGAGAAATGGCCAGAGCCAGACTGCTGGGTCAAAGGATAACTATATTTGTAATCTTGATAGATGAAAACTGGCCAAACTGGCCCTCATAAGGGTTATGCCATTCTGTACTCTCAGAAGTACAGTGCTGATGTTCCCACAAGTGGTCAACAATGTCAAACAATATCTAAATTCACACTGTAGAATTTTTGCCAATCTGATAAAGTTAAAAGTGCTACTTCAGCACAGTTTAAGTTTGTCTTTCTCTTATTATGTTATTACCTTATCTGAAGATCTTTTCATAGGTTTAAAGACAATATATTTTTTTTCTTTTTGGAGATGGAGTCTTACCTGTCGCCCAGGCTGGAGTGCAGTGGTGCAATCTCAGCTCACCACAACCTCCACTTTCCAGGTTCAAGCAATTCTCCTGCCTCAGACTCCTGGGTAGATAAGATTACAGGTGCACACCACCACACCCAGCTAATTCTTTGTATCTTTAGTAGAGATGGGGTTTCACCATGTTGGCCAGGCTGGTCTCGAACTCCTGACCTCATGATTGATCCACTCTCCTCAGCTTCCCAAAGTGCTGGGATTACAGGTGTGAGCCACCGTGCCTGGCCAAGACAATGTATTTCTTATTCTGAGGATAATCTGTTCATATACTTTGCCAAAGCTATTGGTATTCCAAGACATTTTCTTTTCTTTTCTTTCTTTTTTTTTTTTTTTTTTTTGAGATGGAGTCTTGCTCTGTTGCTGAAGCTGGAATGCAGTTGTGCCATCTTGGCTCACTGCAACCTCTGCCTCCCAGGTTCAAGCGATTCTCCTTCCTCAGCCTCCCATGTAGCTAGGATTACAGGCGTGCATCACTATGCCCAGCTAGTTTTTGTACTTTTAGTAGAGACAGTGTTTCACCATGTTGTCCAGGCTGGTCTCAAACTCCTGACCTCAAATGATCCGTCTGCCTTGGCCTTCATGTCATTTTCTTACTCATTTGTAGAAGCTCTTTATATAGAGGTTAACTCTTTGTCCATTTCAAATAGTTTCTTCTCTGACTGTCATTTGTCTTTTGAATTTGCTTATGGCATTATTTTTTTAATCAGGTCAACAATATTTGAATTTAGTCAAATTTATCAATTTTTTTAAATGGCTGCTAGATTTTGAGTCATGGCTAAAAACCCCTTCTTACTTCAAGGTTATAAAGGAAAGTCTTCTAGTTTCTCAGCATTTTATGCAGATGCAAATATGTATTTGTATCTTGAAATCCTTCTTAAAAATGTCATTTTTCACTTTTTCCAACTGACGTAGACTGGACGTTTGCTGTATTGTCTTTCTCATTCCTCCCTCCCTTCTTTCTTTGTCACAACTCTTTTGAATATGACACTGGTAAACATATAAAATTAACTGATCAAGTTGGAATTTATCTGAATATAGTATGAGATATGGAACCAACCTCACCTTTCTCCAGACAGCCACCCACTTGGCCCAATACTATATACTAAAAATCTCATCATTATCTCATGGAAAACACAATTTTTAAAAACTATTCTATTTGTCTAGACAGTAACCTGGATTTTTATAAACTCATGGTTCTAATTCTATAGTCTAGACACTGCAGAGGTAAATACAACTTATGTTATTCAATTATTTATGGGAACTGCCAAGTTTCATGAAACAGCATTCATCACATCATCAACAATATCTTTTAAGCAGATGCTTGACTTGAAGAGATATACAGACACAAATTGCCATTTAGAAAATTACAACTGGGAGGTCGCTAAATTATTTTTCAGAATTAATTTGTTTAAAAAGCAAGCAAAACAACACAATTAAAGTCTGACAAAACTCACAGAACTCTGGTTTACTCAAGTTTATTTTATATGAACAACAATGCAGTATTCAAAAAAAAAAAAACAACTACAACAAAAATAGGACAGGGAAAACAGGCAAATCTGAAAACGTCTCGTCCACCTCAGCCGGAAAAGTGGTAAATGACATTTCACGTTTTTCATAGGGATAAAACTATAAAACGATTTGTAAATTTGCGTGTCATCCTTGCATAGGGCCATGCTCATCTTCTCTGTATCTTTCCTATTTTTGCATATATGCCACCAAGAGGAGCACAAAAAGAATATTTTTTAACAAGGATCTAACATTCCCAATTATTTCTATTTGAAAGTATCCAGTAAACTGGAATTTTTAAAATAAAAATGTGAAAGCTACAGTATTCTATGGCAAAAGATCTTGTATTTCATTACTAATTCCAATTTTCCATATTAACATTCTTCAAGTTTTTATTCAATCCATAATGTACACATTACCCTGTCATTTGAGGTTATAAGATTAGGAGATCTATTTCTAAGAGCATTTTAAAATGTGCGCATGCGCGCGCACGCACACACACACACACACACACACACACACACACACACACACACACAGAGTCACTAGCGGCATATCCAAACAGCAGGGGGATCTGTTCCCGCAGGGGATGCTCATGTATTAGACACAAAATATAAAACTTTCACATAGCAGATGATCTTACCAGATAAATAGCTACGACAACAAAATGCCCCTACATAAGTAATGAAGGCAATGCTGGGGAAGAGGGCAGGGAGAACCCGGTGGAATGAAAGCTCCCTAGACATGAACAAAATATGGCTCCTAAGACCTCGGTGCTGTTAAAAGAAACAGTTGAACCGGAAGCCAACAGCTCTGTGAACCAAGAGGCAGTGGCCATGCTGCTCCCCAGGTAGCCCCCGGTCTCCCTACCCACTCCCACCCTGAAGAAGCTCCTGCTTCCCTCGGCAACCTGCAGACCATCACTCACAAACCTGATCTCCAGCCCTGAGAGGATGCTCCTGAATTTCAATCTTTTGTTGGCTTCCAAGTAAGTGCCTAATGGAGATGATTTGCCCTTATATCATACCTAAGTATCTAAAAGTAACCATTAATGCCCCCTGGCCCTCCCCTTCAACAAAACCCTACTTTGTTTCCCCTATCTATGTCAATCATATGTTCATTTTCCAACTTACCTGGACTCCTTAGCACCTCAGACCGTAGGCATCTTCTGACTCAACCTTCCCTTGACACCTACGACAACCACTCACCAAGTCTGCTTTTGTGATGTCTGCATCTTGCCCATCCTTTTTGTTTCCAATGCCACTTAGCTATTTCAGATCCTCCTCACAACCCTGTGCCCGCTTCGTCATCTCTTAATTTGCTTCTTCATTCCTCCATTTAAAATCGGCTTTCCACATGGCTGCCATGGACCTTTCCTGAATGGTACTTTCTCAAAAACCTTCCATGCTTCCCCCTACTACTTACATGACAGCCCCAAATTATGCCAAAAATCATCTCATTCACTCAACAGATATTTAGTGAATACCCACTTTGTGCCAGATGCTACTCTGGGCATTTGGGGCATATCAATGAACTGATAAAAACTCTTGCTTAATCTTGTCTTAACCTGTTTTCTCCTGCCCCTTACCCCGCTGTCCCTTACCTAACTATAAGCATTACCTAGACATGTATCTGTATCGGCAGTTATATTCTACTGTATTGATACATTCAATGATGCCTAACAAGCCCCTGCTATGTGTTGGATCCAGCAGTGAGCAAGACAGATGTAGTTTTTTTCTGTCCCTCTAACCCTGCCATGCTAAAATATGCAATCCAACCCCTCCAAAGGCCACAAAGACTCCCATAGGCACCCAAGCCCACATCAGGGGCCATCAATCCCTTTCTGTCTTGCAATAGCACTTATCTTATCATGTAAAAGTACTTCTGGTTTTTATTTGTTTGGTGGGGTTGTTTTATTTTTAAACTTTTCAGGGGTTTAATGAAACTCCCTAATTAGAGTAAAGGTCTTTGAGGACTGGATGCTTAATTTTCTTCGCACTCCCTAGAATGCCATAATTACTGAACATTATAGCCAAAGGAAACTTCTGACCCCAGTTCATCAAACCCATATTATTGTTTGAGGAACTTGAGACATGGAGAAGCTAAACTGTAATATCAAATGCTAAAAGGAAGTGAATAAAAATATGAAGGCAGTCTAGCAGGCCTTTTTCCCTTTGTCCCTAGGGGTAGAGGAAGATGTCTGAACCACTAGTTGCACATAATTCTTTTACCTCTAGAATTCATGCAGGGGCTCTCAAGCTGTCTGATGAACTGTTTGGAGCTTCTCCCCAGATGAGCCCTAAGCTGGGAAGCCCACCGCAAATGGGAGATTTGCTCAGCTCTGCCCTGCTGCTCTCTTTTCAATCCCCAACTCCCTACATTTGCTTGGGACCTAGACGATGTTAAGAAACTAAACCCTAAGCCCAGATATTTTCCAGAACTAAACCCTAGGCCCAGATATTAACCCTGCCCATGAAATTCAGGGGTTCCGCTGAGCATGGTGGCTCACACCTTTAATCCTAGCACTTTGGGAGGCCAAGGGGAGTGCGGATCACTTGAGGTTAGGAGTTTGAGACCAGCCTGGCCAACATGGTGAAACCCTGTCTCCACTAAAAATACAAAAATTAGCCAAGCATGGTGGTGTGTGCCTGTAATCTCAGCTACTCGGGAGGCTGAGGCTGAAGAAATGTTTGAACTCGGGAGGCAGAGATCATAGTGAGCCGAGATCGCGCCACTGCACAACAGAGCAAGTCTCTGTCTCAATCAATCAATCAATCAATCAATTCAGGGGTTCCCTTATTTTGCCATATCAATGCTCTACCCTCCCATCTGGCCAGCGAGCTGCCCCTGCTTGAAGCCAGAGAGCTCTCTAAGGGAGGCAGCTGTTACCCCCATCTAGAGGTAAAATGGAACTACAATGAAAAGTATCTGCAAGCACAAAATAAGAATAACCATGTGAGACGTGCAATTTGAAACAGGCTGGTAGAGTCCAGGAATCATCTACAAAACTGAGATGTAGCATGGTGTAGGATTTTTAACATGAGCTCCGTTTCTATATCCATGTAATTTCTTTCCACTACTCATATGAAACTCAAGGGGGAAATGTGTGATCCTATTTTCATCCCAACCCTTGTGCGCACTGAAATGACAACTGGTGCTCAATAATGTTTCCTGAATCCCCTAAAAGTGAGTCAAATTTAACAGAGGTGCAGTTACATACATGTGACCAATGTTGGTAAGACTGTCTCATATGTTTGTACGTTTCTCTGTGGGGCCTAGAAAAACTGACAGCACTTAATTGGGCATAGATTATAAGCCCATGTTGACCAAGTGAGACACCTTTTGGGTGCTGTTTTACACAGCTTTCCCATTATTCACAAGTAAACCTGTACCCTCATTTTATAATCACCTTTGGTGTCCCCGTCCTTTGGGACACCGAAGGACAGCTTCCATAATCTTGGAAGCGGCTGACAGAAGTTCTCTCCCAAGCTGCCATCATACCTAGAGGAGAGTTTGGTGCCAATGTTCACATAGAAAGATAAGTTTTTAAGATTGAAGAATATTCCTTGCATTTATGAAAATCTCTGAAGTATAGAGACTTTCTACCTCTACACTTTTTAACAATTCATTTAATTTCTTGCTAGCAGCAGCCAGCAAGTGGCCTTGTTTATTTGTTTAATTAAATGAATTGTTAAAAGCAGGAGAAACATATCATTCTAAGCTCCAGTTTTAAATCTTTTATCTGATTTTAGCTTCTTTGGGGAAAGAAATAAGAATTCACGTCTGAGCCAAAAGCAAATAACATACAGGACCTTCCATCAGTGATGCAGCTGCCAGAGAGTCTTCTCTAATGTGCTCCCAAACTCATGTTTCAGCTTTTCCTCTCCTTCCTCCCCTGCAAACAGGATGGGCATCTTCCACCCAATCCAGGCTCCTATCATGTCTGGAATATGCTCTGCAGCTCAGTTTATGTGAACATCTGAACTTCGTTTTCCAAAACCCAGCCACCATGACCCAGGTCAGCCTAACAGTAACTGCTGACCCAGATCACAGGGCTGGAGCTCTTTCGGGTCCCTTCTGCCTTCAGTTGAAAATGGTTCAGGCAAGTAGGCCACCAAGCAGGATTAAGCACTCACCCCCTACCCCAGGCCAGATCTGT
Organism: Lagothrix lagotricha; assembly: GCA_963574225.1. NCBI lineage: Eukaryota > Metazoa > Chordata > Mammalia > Primates > Atelidae > Lagothrix > Lagothrix lagotricha. Next base: position 18,968 of record CAUYNB010072875.1, on the reverse strand, counting down.
GGAGGAGGAGAAAACAGTGGCTGAAGAGCCAGCCGGGCCTGAGATGTCAATGTGGCCTGCCTTCCATCAGTCCACCAGATATGAACAGATGAAACACTAATGTATCATTGCTTGCAAGGTTAGGGCAATCCTGGAACACCAATCAACACTACCCATGCAGGGATGCAACACTCATGTGTTCATTTGTTCATTCTCTATGTAATAAACCCCTCCATAGTTATAGGCACATACATCCCAATTTGGAAAATTTAGTGAGCCCCCAGTTAGCTAGAACCCAGTGAAGTATGAACTTCCATTAACTGGAATGATGGGTTCCTTCACATAAGTGACATTTCAGCCACAATGAACTTCTCATTATTTCTTCAACACACCAAAATACTGATATTCTAATTGCCCGTTGTGTGCTGGCCACAAAGCCTGGCCCCTGTCAGCCACATCAGAGGCAAACACTTCCCCAGAATTCATTTAAAAATGGAGGTGGACATGCATCCCTATCTCCTGCACCTTGTGCATACACATCTATAGCAATGATGGAGGGTGGAGATAAGGGTCTTAAAGTCCTAAGATTTATGACTCTTACTAAGGTCAGGAAAAAGTGGCCATAGAACAGATCCAAAAAGGTAGAAATACTAACCAAAAATCAAGGGGGCAGGTAATATTACTATTTCTGATCAATTCTAACCTAACCAGAAAAGCTAACCAGACAAGTCACAACCAAAGAACCCCATTTCCTGTTTCTTCTGTTGATGTTTCAGCTGTTTCGACTGCTGAGTAAAAACCAAACTGAGTGAACAGGAGAGAGCACTGTGCCACGGGCAGCATCTTGGTCAGTGTCTGTTTGGGACGGACTTGTGTCCTCCCAAAATTCACATATTGAAGTCTTACCCCCAGTACCTCAGAAAGCAACTATTTGGAGATAGGGCCTTTAAAAAGGAAATTAAGTTAAAATAGGCCCATTAAGATGGGCCCTAATCCAATCTGATTACTAAGAGGAGAGCTGGACACACAGAGAGACCCCAGGAGTGTGCACGCACAGAGGAAAGACTGTGAGGACACAGCCGGGGGTGGCCGTCTGTGAGCCAGGTAGAGAGGCCTTGGAGAAGACCAACCCTGTCAGCACCCTGCTCCTAGACTTTTAGTGTCCAAAACTGTGAGAAAAATACTTTTCAACCCTTGACGTCAACTAGTCTGTGATACTGTGTGCTGTGGCAGCCCAAACGGTTCTCGAGAGAAGGGGAAGGAAGAGGTTCCAACTATTCGCTGCCTGCCCCCCTCTTCACCATCCTGGGTGTCACCTTCTCCCCAGTGCCATCCTTTCATCTTCACCTGACAAATAGGCTCACAGCCACAGAGGGAGCCAAGCTAGAACTTGACTGCAGGGCCTTGTGCTTCCAAAGTCCATGTCCTTGGCACTTTACCTTCAGATAGATCCAAAAGATCAAAGTAGAGTCTAAAATATGAAAGCAGATTCTATTTTGCTTTTCTTAGCCCTTAGAAAAGAGGGGAGATCACCATTTAACTAAGTTGAAGAACCAGACACGTTTAAATAAAGTGACTGAAATGCTGTAGAACAGATGTGAATAGGAACTAATTTTGCTTTTTAATGAGCATTTTGACCAGATCAATACTACAAAATGCTAAACTGTACAATGCCATTACTGTTTAAATGCAGCTACCCAGTTGATTGGCTCAAAGAGGCATTACAGTAGCTAAAAAATGTACTTTATAAGAGCAGGAGTCTATTATGTAAAATAAAGTCATAAAAATTTTAATTGCACTGTATAAAGGACAGAACCTGATCCAGTCTACAAACCATGGAAAGCAGAGAAAAATAAAATGCAGCTGAATGCTTAATCAGCTGTCTGTCACTTTCTGAATAGTGCCTAATATTCTAATTATTAGTCACTACATTGAGAAGGTGCAATTATAGAACAGGAAAGATTGCTTTTTTTTTTTTTTTTTTTGTTAACCCACAATTTGGAAGGCCTTCACAAAAATATTATTTAAGACCCAATAAGCTATAAAGGAAAAACTGAGTAACAGTTAAAATTCAGTTTTCCCCCCTAAAGCATTTTTAAAAAGCTTTGAAGTTGTATTGACAGATATGACTAACAATTGTAATCACAGAAATAAATTTAGTAAAACGATAATTTATCTGTCACAATTTACTGAGGGGGAAAAAGTGCAGCACAAGCAGCTGAATTGTGAAGTTAAATGAAAGCAAAGATAGAACCCGGTTTTTAATGAAATGTGGAGCATTATTAATTGGTTTCCTAGCAACAGTGGGGGCTAAAATTACTTAACATGTCTGTTCAATCAGATGCAAATTTGAGTGTTATCCCTTAAATGTTGATTATAGTTGGTCTTTTCAGATGCAAATCCAATGTGTAAAGTGAATGTAAATGTTGACAATGCTGATACAAAAAAATCCCCTGATTAACATCATTCTGGTGTTCAAAGGACTAGAGTTGAGGATATTCCCTTGGAAGGACCTCAAGCTGCCGGGGTTGCCCATCTTGTCTGGCATTTTCCTGTACCTGTCCTCCCTGTCCCACCTCACCGCCACCCTCACTCAGTGTAAGCCTGAGAGATGACTAAAAAATGAGACTGCTGGGCCTTGTGATTTCTCAAGCACTGGTTTCTCATCAGTGCTACATAATAGACAGATGATGCTTTCAGCTTAGAATTCAATCAGCTGATGCAAGGGCCTTGCCAACCCAAGACCAAGGTTGGTCTCAAGTGTAGCTTTTCAGATGGAACAAGACCTTTGGGTGACTCCATTGGTATGGGATCCAAGCAAACAAATTCCCTACAAGGCTGCCACATACGGCAGCCTTCCTCAGCTACACCCTGGCCTTATCCTATGGTTCAAGTGTACCATATTCCAGTCAATGGAGGCACCAAGAAGGGGTTAGGGATGGGAAGGATGTAGCCCCTTCATAATCTCCATCATCCTCCAAAGCTACCCTAGTAACACATTACTCCAGGCAAAAGCAATGGGCGTGCCTCACTTTCACTCTCATGCAAAAAATATTTACTGCATAGTTACTATTTGCCAGACAATGATCTTAGGGCGCTGGAGACACACAAGTGAATTAGAAAAAGTTCCTATTCTCACCCCTCCTAGTGCAGGGAAGACACAAATAAATAAATAAACTTATAAGCAATAATTTCAGGTAGTGATTAAGAGCTAGGAAAAAAAAAAAGGAGCCTAACAAGGAGAGGGGATGGGCATGGCTGGGAGACCACTTTGGATGAGGTCTTTTGGAGGGAGGGTACCTTCTACACAGACCTAAAGGAAAAGGAGCAAGCCAGGCAGGAATGAGCTTGGAACAGCACAGAGGCCAGAGGCTCTGAGTGTCACGACGTACAGGAAGGGCAGAGGTAATGATGCAAGAAGAGCAACTCTGAGATAAGTTCCTAAACCCTCTTCCAACAAGACTGCATTTCCCATTCCCCACCTTACGGTGTTTCAGGGACACAAGTGTCTCTAGAGCCACCTCGGGTACAGTGCAGGAGCAAAAGTCTGCCATATGAAGGAGAGGAGAAGGGAAGGGAGGGGAGGGGAGAAGTGAAAAGAGTAAGGGAGGAGAGGGGAAGAGAAGAGAGGGTAAATCCACTGAACCCTAAAGGTCCTCTCCTTTCCAGGTCAAGGCCCAGTCCCTTCCCAACCCCATCCCACCTCCAAAAGCTTCCATGCCAGTGGAGAGTACATTCTTGAACTGATCTCCTCTAGAAGAGGGGGAATGGCTTTTCTGGTTGAAGCCCCCTGCCTCTCAAGGAACAGTTTGTTCCAGAAACTCAGTCAAGGCTCTGGGATAGCCCAGGCAGTAGTCAACAGCTCAGGACATATATTCCAGAAAGTTCTGGAGCTGGCTTTTGGCTAGAATTGAGTCTCCTGACAGCTGTATACTAGGCCAAGGATTCTAAGGCTAACTTTAAGAGTACTGGGGCAAGGAAAAATGGACAGACCCTTCCTGCAAAGCATCTCACTCTAGCCTTAGAAGCCATGCCTTCAGTCTTTGAAGTATTTAAGAGTTACTATTAAATGTGAATGCCCTTTAGGGAAACATGTGTAACCTTAGGTATAACCCATGTCAGGGTGGGGACACAGATACCAGAGGAAGCTGTGGAAATGGGATGGAATCTAGTCTATCAAGTGGCCTTGCATGGACCTGCATCGGGAATGGTGACAATGTCAACGTATGCAAGGGGAGTTGTGACGCCTGACTGGACAACACATTTCACCAGGTTTGCCTTAATTCACGTTAACCTTTACAGAGAAACACCATTGGCACCTCATTTCACCAGGGAGGTCTAAAAGAAAAAAAAAGTGACAAAAAGTTTTATTTCATGAAACTGGAGATACGCGTCAAAAAAAAAAAAAAAAAGGAAAATGTGGCTGTATTACTCCATTCTCACACTGCTAATAAAGACATACCCAAGACTGGGTAATTTATAAAGGAAAGAGGTTTAATTGACTCACAGTTCAGCATGGCTGGGGAGGCGTCAGGAAACTTACAATTGTGGCAGAAGGGGAAGCAAACACATCCTTCTTCACATGGCGACAGCAAGCAGAAGTGCTGCGCAAAAGGGTAAAAAGCCCCTTATAAAACCATCAGATTTCATGAGAACTCGCTCACTATCACAAGAACAGCAGCATGGTGGGTAAGTGCCCCCATGATTCAATTACCTCCCACCGGGCCCCTCCCACAACACGTGGGGATTATGGGAACTACAATTCAAGATGAGATTTGGGTGGGGATGCAGCCAAACCATTTCAGTGGCCCACCACTTGATTACAAAAAAAAAAAAAAAAAATCCTCTCTTAGCAGCATCTACTCAGTTCCAGGAGGCCACTTTAAAAACTGCAAGTTAAAAATCAGGTTGTACATGTGATCATAATCCTGGTTACTGAGATGTATCTTCTAGGTCAGTGGTTCCTGAAGTGTGGTCCCCAGACCTGCAGCTGATGCAACACTTGAGCACTTACTAGAAATGCATATTCACAGGCCCAGTCCCAGACATAATGAATTAGAAATCTGGCAGTGGCCCCAGCAACCTGTGCATTAGAAGCCCTCCAGGAGCTTCTGATACGTGGTATATTTGAGAAGTACCATTCCAGGCCAATTTAGCAAGGTGTACTTAGCAATGACTTTATATTTGCTGAGTTTATACTTAGCACTGACTTGCTGCAAATTATTTCAATCAACAGGAAACCAAGGATAGCTGCACTGTACCTTCTGCATGATGGCACACATTCAAAATAAACACATTCATTGTGTGAATTTTTTCACATAATGACTTCTTCAAAAGAATGCACCACTCAGAACACAAGATGCTGATTTACTGATTTCTTAAGATAACCCATTGTTCTGACTGGGAGAAAAGTAGAAAGAAAAAAGTGAGTTATTCTTTAGGAAACTTAAGTTTGGGGTAGCCTTCTGAGAGAAGCTCTGAGAATCACTGGATTCTCTGATGCAAGACTCTTTTCCTTGACCCTTCGTGGCCAACCATCAGGCCTCCACCCTAAATAGCAGGAGCTCCCTAGCAGTGGACAGAGGGCCTTAGTCATACAACAAGACCCTCTGTCAATACCCCCTAAACTCCCTCTACCTCTCATATTTTAGAGAGAATCTCTTAACGTTCCTGACAACAAAATGGATATTATGCAGGCGCATGGTTATTTTAAAACTTTGAAGATGAAAAAAGAGCCTAGAAGATGCTTTAACCATTGTAAAACAGCTATCCATGAAGAAATCTACAAGCAGAAGGATGAATCTCAAATGTAACTGCACATCAGAATCAATTGTATTGCCTAATAAGAATGCAGATTTCCAGGCTCCAAACATTTTTGATTCATTTGGTGTGAACTGAGGTCCCAGAATCTGCCTTTTTAATAAACATGCCCAGGTGATTTTGATGCAGGGATTTGTGTTTAACTTAGTTACATGGTACCTTCTCCAGTTTTCAAGGGGTATTAATAAGGTAAATGAGAGAGGACTTTTTAACTTAGGGTAATAAAGCAATACTATAGCAAAAGAACTACTTTTTCTCTGGATGCTTACTAAAGTAGTTGAGAAAAAGTCTTTAGGTCTCTCATTAAATTAAGTTTTTAATAAGTAATTTTGTTCTTTTATAAAAGTTATACATGTTCATTGTAAAAAAATTTTAAAAAGAAACACAAAAGGTAGAAAGTATAAACTATCCATAATCCCACCATCCAGAGATAAGTTGGTACATTACATTCTTTCAGATAACGTGTTGGTTCTTTCTAAACACATTTTTTAAACAGTGGGATCATAGTATATGCAGTTAATGTGTTATGTGTTTTATATCTAACAACACTGTCAATAGCTTTCCGCCACTCCTCAACTCTTTAAGATATAAAGTGAAATAATGCCTAAACGTAAGAGATTTTTATGACAGGAAATTAAAATTCTATATAACCAGTGCAAAAATACAAATATTTTTGTCATTTGTACAAGTATGCTAAAACTCTGTTTTTATTCAAGTGATTTAGTATTGAGGCAGAGTTTATTAGCAACCTTTACTAGCTCATTAGCCCATTTTAGTGAAAGCATGCACATTACTGAAGGCCTCTGGATACCTCTACAATATATTGATACAACAAGTATAAACTTAAATGAAATGTATTAGACCAGGGTTTTTCTCATGAAATCCAAAGGGAGCCAAAAACTCTACTGCAAAAAAAACCAAGGACACTCCTCCAAACAAAAAACATTTTTTTAACCTGGCTTGAGAGTCTATAAACTAATTCTGTTTAACTAGGGAGTGGTTGAAAAATAAATACATTTCACAGAATGTACTCATCATAAACTGAGAGCTAAATTCTTACACGTTTATAAATGAGACACAAAGAATGTGAGTTTATGTAGCTACCCACATTCACACTCCCCTGCAAGGCCTTCTTGGTATCAGAAACCTTGCAAAAGCTTCAACACTTAGTAGTCACACAAACCACTTAATGCTTCCATGTTTCAGTTTCCCCATCTGGAAAACGTGGATGCTACTAAACAACATGTGTGTGAATTTACCCAGAGTTTTCTGAGGGCCATGTGGTATAAAACGTGAAGCTCTTATGTAGAGTGGTACTCCAATGTGATCATGAGTCTAACTGGTATCACTCTCCCTCAAAAGGGTTGCTCGCACACCATTCCTTAGTCTATTGCCTACACACGGTATTCCACAACTTCCTGAACACAAGAGATTGGATAGAATACAAATGCATGTGTGTTGGGCCAAAGAACAGAGATTAATTTAGTTTTTCAATATTTGGCCTGACAAGTGCTTTACAATTGAATCAGACCCACAGATCCCTCACTACCAGCATCCCTCACTACAAGTATATTCCAGGAAAATCTTTGTGAGTAACAATTATCTGAGAATTATGGGGCATGGTCCCAAACTCAGCTTATCATCACCATTACCTGGTAAGCTTTCCAGAAACAAAGTATTCTCAGGCCTTACATCAGAGATTCTGGAGTTTTTAACTTAATCACATATAAAATTTTAAGATGCCCTAACTTACCATAGTAGTTTCTATGCCAAATTATCCTGGACAAAAGATTGTTCATTTGTTTCAGGAAGACTAGGAACCCTCAGTACAATATGATTGAATTGCATGTCAGTGATTTGTATATTCACCATGACAAAAGACCCTTAAAATGAGTGTTCTCTAGCACTTAAAAAAAAACTATCTAAATGAGTATACCTGACTGTACACAGTAAACTTTCTCCCTATCGCCCAAGGTTAGGGAAATAACAGAAGATTCTCAATCCCCTTACAAAACACTTTTTGTTTCACCAAAGCCTTCTCTCCTTACATAAATAAAACCACAATATGCACTAGATGACTAGAATCTTTAAAAATATCCTCAAGATCATAGGTATTATCTCTTTTTCCTATAAGCATTTTGCAAAATGAACAGACATTTGGTCTATGGTCGATACAACTTTGCCTTCAATATATGGATTAAGCTCTGTATACAACATTCTTTTATCCATCCAACAAATGACCAAAAATAGCACTTCTCAACACCAACCACAAATCTTCAGGGCTTATCCCAGAGTAGTATCCTACAATTTGCATAGAGTTCTGTTACAACTCTCAGAGAGTCAAATATTGCCTGATTTTTCTAACGTCTAGGTTGGAAAACTGGGCTGTTACTTTGCCATGGGCATCTGTTCTCAAAAGTTTCCTCTGCTATAGGAAAATCAACAAAACTCTTCTCTTCTTTTGATGTATTATTAGAAGTGATTCTTGAAATTTAATGGAATGGAAAATGCAATGCACAAATCTTCAAATTTATTGTACTAAACAATCTCACCTGGAACATGGGGCAAAGACTGACCACACAAAGTACTGATTTGAAAACAAATACTCTTTGATTTTACTACCCCCATGATCAGATCCTTCTTGGGTAAAACATTTCTTGTTTGCAATTCCATGGAGAATATCATTATATGTAATTTTCCTACTATAACTGATGATATGGAATACAATAAGTGCTCATTTTGAAAACATGTGAGCTATTGGTCACTTGATTGCCATCAGAGAATACTAATTAGGGTAAGCAATACTTGGCGGTCTTGGCCCAAAAGACAGTTAGCAATGAATTCATTAGGGAGAACAGGATCAGTAAGGCTCAGCTAATTTATAATATTGACCACAACATGAAATCAAGTCATGTTCCAGAACCAGAACCCATTAAAAAATGCAGTGGGAGAAGAGGGAGCAAAGACTCTTTTTACTTAGAAGCTGAAAGACTTATGGGAACAAAGTATCAGGATACCCATAGCTTAGGGGAAACCAGGGCTGCCCACAGAGATTTCAAAGGAGTCAACTTCAAGGACATGGAAAGATTCTTAAGGGTGGTAAGGAGAGGATTAAATAGAAGTTATAAAGTAAAATTATTGCGAAGGCAATTGGAGCTACACATAAGGAAGCAATTTCCAGCCATAATTTTAATTAGGAGCATAGAATGATCTTCTGTGTCATGATGACCCTTCATCATTACCATTATTCAGAATTACCCTGCATCCACATGCATAAACATAGAGTAGAAATTAAACATAGACATGGAAGGAAGGTCAACCATAATCCCATCTTTCAGCTCCTCCAACTGCAGGTGAAACTTTTCAAACAAAATACTAAGATACAGTTAGCCCTCGATGTATAAATATTCAACTTGCAAACAATGGACACGTTCATTGTCACCACCGCCCCCACCCCTACCCATCTCTGAGCCTTCACACTGTGTACTCCTGACTATGCAGCTCCCTGCTGCTGCTGCAGTAGCAACACAAAGAACGCTTATAGATACACACGGAACTTTCAAGGGAATTTGTGCGTGGAAGAAAGGAAGAAGCCGTAAAAGCAGACAGGAGCAAACTGCCTCTGGCAAGCAAGCAAGGCTGGCTCTCCCCTCCCCAAAAAAGATCACCCTCCAAACCTCTGACACGGTTTACTCATCTTTATTTCACCATCTTGTTAACTAAAACAGAAGCTTCATTCGCCTTAACAAACACCCTTTGTAAAATGCAAATGACTTGATAAGTGGACCAGACCACATCCATTATTCACATTGTGAATCAGATTTACTTTCCTACTATCAGCTACCATCAGCTGCCTTGAAGAAATGAGAGTTTTGAATAAGAATGATTAAGAGAGGAAGAAAGATAAAATTAAATTCAGAAAATGGAGTGCTACAGGGATATGACAAGGGAAAGAAAATCCAAGAATCATAAGCCTATCTGCTGCTTAGATAAAGGGCTCTAGATGAAAAGAGATGATGACATAAATTGCGCTTTTTAAGATCTGCCAGGAGAATCCAGGAAAGTAAACAAATGTTCTTTTCTCCTCTTCCTTCTTTCCCTAACAGCGACTTGCTTCCAGGCCCCATTATTCAACTTAGACTCACTAAAGAGGGGAAAAAAAACTAGAACTGGGCTTCCACTTGACATAAATGGTCTTTTGTGCACTAGCCTAGGAACCTGTCCGCTACCGTAACTCCTTATCATGGCCTAGTAGGACTCAGGTCCCCTGCCAACCTCACCACGGTCCTCACTCAGTGTTCTAACCATATGGGTTTTCCTTCTGTTCCTCTAACAGGTCAACTTGTTCCTGCCTTAGGCCTTTGCTGCTTCCTCTGAGAAACAGTCTTCTTCCAGAGAGTCCTTCACATCACTCTGGTCTCAATAAATTTCCCCTCTCCAGATGGGCCTTCCCTGACCCTAACCAATGTTGTCCCACTGCTCCTCCACAAAACTCACATAACTGCTTGTCTCTTTCTGTCTCATTACCTACTAATTTCCTTCTAGCACTTAGGCTCATCAGAAACATTATCTTGTTTACTTTTTTACTCATGTATCACCTGTCTTCCACACTAAAACCCAAATTTCCTGAAGGCAGGGGTGTCATCTCTTGATGGCTGCTGTCAACCCTGTGCATTGAACAGCGCCTGGTGGGTACTGAGCACTCCACGCATGTTGGCTGTTCAAAGAAGAATTTCAGTAACTATAGGGGATACTTCTTTTTTTAATTTGGGAATTTCTCTATTATGAACAGTTTCAAAGGCATAGCCAATAATCACCTCCAACGAAATATTCATAGCTCTAATAGCCCAAGTTGGGCCTCCACATGTATTTGTTTCTTTGATGACTGACTGACTGATTGACAGAGACAGTCTCACTCTGTCACCCAAGCTGGAGTGCAGTAGCACAAACACAGCTCACTGCAGCCTCTCCCTACAGAGCTCAAGTGATCCTCCCAACTCATCCTCCTGAGTAGCTGGGATTACAGGCATGCACATCAGCATGCCTTGCTTTTTTTTTTTTTTTTTTTAAATTTTTCATAGAGACTGGGTCTCACTTTGTTGCCCAGGCTGGTTTTGAATTTTTGGCTCAAACGATCCTCCTGCTTCAGCCTCCCAAAGTGCTGGGATTACAGGCATGAGCCACTGTGCCCAGCCTCTATCATTGTTTTAAATTTACCAATATTTATCTTTTACTGAAGAAATACAACAGGACCCTGGTTCCTGAGGGCCATCAATTAGAACCCAGTCTAAGTGACATATTTTTTTTTTTTTAAACCCAAATGAGCTCATTTTAGTTAGTTTAAAAACAGGATCCTATCATGACAATACAAGCATGGTAGAGGACTTCCCAAGGATATAAGAAGAGAAAACTGGAAGATGTGTGTATATAGGTGTGTTACTCCTACAGTATATTGTCCAATCCTGTTTTATACTATCATTTATAATCTTCCATTTTGTATTAAGGTTACATATATACATATTCTCTCACTTGGACTATCAGCTCCTTGAGGGATGGAATCCAGGTCTGATTCCTGCTACCTCCCAAATGCCTAGCATTGTGCTTTATATATACAGGTGCTCAACAGACCCCAAATGAATGCACAAATGATACTGGCACTATTACTAGAAAGGACTCAAAGTATAACCTATCCTGTCTGCAACAGCAGTTTCCCTAAGTGACAACTGGGTAATTCTAGCGAAGCAACCTTTTCCTTATATAGTAGCAGCCTAAATGACCATTGAGAAATACAGACTATTTGAAATACAAACATGTACAGGTTACACTGCATACACACTGACACACGTTTGAGTGAAACTTAAATGTGAACATTGAAATATGGACAGCTTCATTCCCAAAGTCGGTGTTCCCCAAAACTAAGAAGCCATCTCTCCTCAACAGACTTAATATCTAACAACCAGGCTGTGTTGCTACCACAAACATTACCTAAAAGGCAGATATTAGACAGAGCTTTCACCATGTGGCATTAAATATATTGTTTAATATGTAGGGGTTGCTACATGTTACAAGTTTTACAATTGTTCTTATGTCAGTTAATTGCTTATAAGAACAAACAGCACCCTGCCACATGCTCACAGCCACATGTTCTTTGGCTATTTTAATAAGAACTGGACTGGATTTATAGCAAGATAACTTTACTTACGACTTTCTGCCAAAATCTTATCTGATAACCGCCCCCCACACATGGACATCTGGGGATGGGATTTTGAAACACTGTTTTGAAAGAACATGGAGATGTTTTCAAGGGCAAAAGAAAGCTTCAAAAGAGGCAATTACTTTTTAAGTCTGATCAATAGCGAAGAGCATGAACTATAAAATACCTCTTAAAAACTCATTTCAGGGTGAGGTGCAGTGACATTTACAGCAACACCAAGAACATAATACTTATAAACAAGCTGGTGGTATTCTGGCTAAGTAGGTGGTATAAACATAAAATTCTGTTTGTATCTATGTAACTAGGTAGACGGAGATTATCAACCAATTCATCTCTAGTCCTCTTCCTGTATTAAAGTCTTGTGCTATTCTACTGGCTCTCTTAAGTCACTCTGTTTAATGAAGTTTCTGCAAGCTGCTGCGATTGGCAACTGTACAAATACCTTTTTCCATTCTCCCTGTTTCACTTCGGGAAAAAATTTCAATTCTTCTGAAATGTATGGATAGCACTGCCAATCTACAACGATGCTATGGAAGCCCGAGATGTAACAACAGCAGCAGCAAACTGGCATAATCGCAGCGGGGAGTAGTTACGGAATGCTCAGTGTCAGGCACCTTGCTGAATGTTTGGTATTTGTTACCTCAAATAGCTGTCACACTCTATTCTCCCTATTTTACAGATGAAGAAGCTGGGACATAGTAAGTGACTTGGTTAAGGCAGTTCAGCTAAGAATGAGTGGCAGGCCTGGGATTCCAATCCAGTTTTTCTATGCCCTCGTCTCCCATATTGAACTAGTTCCTGATCTTGTGATTTCACAAATGGAAATTCAGCCTCCCTCAAGAAGGAAAAGATAGAAATCCCTGGACACATACAGCGATCTGGGCTGCACCACTCCAGTAAGGATGAGCCTAGAAACAGCAGCACGCTGAGAATCTAGAGAGAGACAACACCTTGGTGGAAGTGGGTCTGTGTAGGGCTGCCTTTGGCACTGAGTTGAATGTGTGGTATGATTAGACAGCTCAGATCCACCTATTTTTCAGTGAGCACCCACTATACTCTCACCACTTCAACACACGCCACAATTTCAGGGATGAGTAACAGAGTCTTTGTCCTTACAGAGTTTGTGGTCTAGTCAGGGAAAGAGACGGAAGGAGGAGGAATTAAAATACTGCATGATGAGACCCAATTCTGACCTAAGTACTAATTTTTCAGGGACAAGGGTATGTCTGGAACCAGCCTACGGAGAGGAAGACAAGGGACTGCCAGGAAGGCTTCCTGAAGGAGAGGGCCTGAGGGAGACCACAGAGTAAGATGGGCGGACATGTGCTCACACTGGAGGCTCACAGGCCATGAGGCTGCAGGGCCAGAAAACAGCAATGGCCAATGCTGAGTGCTTACTCTGTGCCAGACCCTCTGCAAATGCACTTTCATGCCCACCAGCCCAATGAGCTAGGCATCCTGATGCCATCTTACCAAGGCAGCTGGGGCACTGGAAAGCAGTGCCTCATGTGAAGTTGCTCAACAGTTGACATGATGGGGTAGGGACTGAGACTCACAACCTCTCACTCCAAAGCCTGCAGAGAACTGCAGTGCTATGTGGCCTTGGAGGTTCAGTAAGCATCTGAGGGCAGGAAGGAGCAACCCACAAAGGGTCTAAGCAGAGAAGTACCACGATTCAGTCGGTGACTTAGAATACCACACTCACAGCTGTGAAAAGTAAGGGGTGGGGTGGACCAGAGGCACAGAGGCCAGTCAACTCCTCTGTAACAGCATCTTTGTGGTCAAATTTCTCCTGCTGATAGCTCCCTCTCCTGATGCCAGTCACCCTTCACAAGCCTGCGGCGTTCCGAAACAAAGAAGGAATCTATTTGGAACAAGCAATCCACAGCAAATCAGAATGCCCTTCGCCAGTCCCCTACCCGGGTCTCCTTAACAGTATTTGTCACAGGCCTCATGAGGCCTTGCAAGTTCTTTTCTGCCTCCACAGGGTGAGCTCTTGGATGAACTGTCCATAATTCCTTTATGATCCCCAGGATATAGATGGCAGTGGTTTCTGAACAGTGCCTCCCCATCTCCACGGATGCTGTTTCTTGGTAGTCACCACATGAGTGGTATGTGCCGTGCAGCCAGGAACTCAGGATGACCAACTTCGATCCTTTGAGACCACCTGGCAAATAGGAGTGACTAGCTACAAGCAAGAGAATAGTCAGCACCTGAGGAATGAAGTGCAACCGAGAGCCCAAGGGGATTCCATTATTAATGTGAACCAACGTGAGTGGTACTTAGAAGGTATCTGACACTCTTCCAAGAACTTTCCGTGTAGTCATTCCATTGTCATGACAATCCTATGGGTAGATACAATTAATTATCACCCATTTTCCTGATGGGGAGACTGATGGACAGGCAGGTTAAGGGCCTTGCCCCAAATCACAAAGTAAGTAGGTACGTGGTAGAGCCAGGATTCAATTCCAGGTAATCTTGCTCAGAGCCCTCAGTCTTTACTATCCTCTGTTCACTGCCTCTCACAAGAAAAACTAAAGAAAAGAGATCCATGTTCCAGAACCATACCTACTACCTGCTATGAAACAAGTAGGTGTAATCTCTCTGCAGGGCTTATGTGTTTATTATAAGAAGGGAATAAACAGAGATTTAAAAAGCACACATTTTCAAAAGCCTGATGCTGGTAGAAGTCACAGTGGAAGCAGGAACCAGAAGCTACCTTGGTTTCTGCAACTCTATGAACAGACCCAGCCAGGTAAGACAGGCACAGAGAACAAGTTAATAATGGCCTAAATATAAAGACAGAGCTTCAAATCCAACCTACTATTAATTAATTTATGTATTGCCACTAGGGAGGAGGCAGTTAGTATTAAGTTAGATTAAATTATGGAGAAGCTTCAGCATTGCTGTGACTATTTCAACAGTAATTATTAAGTTGCTATGCCTTCCTTCCCTAATAAAAAACCCTTTTTTCTCATTCTCAGAATGCTTCGCCGTTCACCTGTCGCTAGCTTCTTTTGACAGGCATGACAGGTTTTTAAAATTAGACTAAAGACACTTTTCAAAGAGAAAAAGGAAATCTGATTTCTAAATCCTAGTAGGCTTCTCATCCAAACTCGTTCTGTGAAGAATATTTGCCGCCCATCTTCTTTTCAAAAGGTTTTTGGATTTCCTTGTTATGCTGAGTGTTTCACTTGCAAAGACTGACAGTCCCGGAAGGAAACTGTGGATGTCAAGTACTGGGGCACTAAACTAGGAGTCCAAAGACCTGGGCTTGGGCCCCAGCCTTACCACTTGTGAGCAGGAATTTGCCCTCAGTTTACATATTCATAAAATAGAGGCATCTACACTACCTGCCGCCCAGAGTGGCTAGCGGCTCAGATGAGATAAACTACATGATAGTTGTTTGGAAGCTGTAACACCACGTAAATGTGAATGACTTGGTGAGCTGGCTAATTAATCAGGTCCCGGTAGACCTGAAGTGGAAGGGCTGAGTCACTGCCCCGCTGCCCAGCACTGAAGATTAGGGGCCTGGTACTACTGTTTTGCTTCACCATCAGAGACAAATTTCCTGACTGCTTATAGTGACCTTGGTTTAGATTTTATCACAAAACACTGATTTTGTATCCTCCTGTCAGTGCCTGAAGACCTGAAGGGCCACTAAGCCACTCCATCTATGAAGCAGCCAAGTTTTCATGGAAACACCAAAGGAAACTCTTTGCAAGGGCACATTCCTCCTTCTGTGCATCAGTTAGAGGCCTAGGGAACAGTTAGTGTCATGAGGTGAACTGCGTCCCCCCAGAGCTGATCCACTGAAGTCCTAACCCCCTATACCTCAGAATGTATTTTATTTGGAAAAAGGGTCATTGCAGATATAATCAGTTAAGATGAGTCATGAGGATGGACCTCTAATCCAATGTGATCAGTGTCCCTATAAAAAGGAGACATGCCAGGTGTGGTGGCTCACGCCTGTAATCCCAGCTCTTTGGGAGGCCAAGGTGGGCGGAGCACCTGAGGTCAGGAGTTCAAGACCAGCCTGGCCAACATGGAGAAACCTCATCTCTACTAAAAATACAAAAAAATTAGCCGGTCATTGTGACGGTCGCCTGTAATCCCAGCTACTCAGGAGGCCGAAGCAAGAGAATTGCTTAAACCCTGGAGTCGGAGGTTGCAATGAGCCAAGATCGTGCCATTGCACTCTAGCCAGGGCGACAGAGCGGGACTCTGTCAAAAAAAAAAAAAAAAAAAAAAAAAGAGATGTGTGGACACACAGACAGACGTGCACACAAGGAGAACTTCCTATGAAGACTGGAGTTATGCTGCCACAAGCCAAGGAACTACCAGAAGCTAGGAAAAGGACCTGGAATTGACCCTTCCCCAGCGCCTTTAGAGGGAGCACAACTCTGCCAACGCCTTGATGCCAACAACTCTAGTCTATAGAAGTTGGAGGCAATAAATTCCTATTGTATCAGCCACTCAGTTTAGGGTACAGTTATCGTAGCCCCAGGAAACCATAGGTTTAGGATTTGCTTATCCAGTTTCCCTACACTCAGTAGTTCATTCATTTAATCATATTTACTAAGGATGCACAAAACGACTAGATCCTGGACACAAGGATGAAGAAGACAACTATATCCTGCCCTTAAAGAACTTAGAGTCGAGTAGGAGGCAACAGCCCTATGGACAAACATGAGAAAGTGGTGTGGAGGTACTTTCAGAGTATACGTATTTGGGAAACAGAAGAAGGCATAGTTCTTTCTGGAAAGGGAAGGAGGTTGGGGAGGGAGACTAGAAAAGGTTGCAGGAAGAAGTGCTTACTCTGACAAAGTAAGTTCTTCAAGGACTCCAGTTCCTATAGAAGTTGAAAGTCACAAATCTTTTTTTTTTTTGAGACGGAGTTTCACTCTGTCACCCAGGCTGGAGTGCAGTGGTATGGTCTCGGCTCACCGCAACCTCCACCTCCAGATTCCAGCAATTCTCCTGCCTCAGCCTCCTGAGTAGCTGGGATTACAGGCACCCGCTACCACACCCGGCTAATTTTTGTGCTTTTAGTAGAGACAGAGTTTCACCATGTTGGCCAGGCTGGTCTCGAACTCCCAACCTCAGGTGATCCACCCACCTCGGCCTCCCAAAGTGCTGGGATTACAGGTGTCAGCCACCGTGCCGGACCAAAAGTCACAAATCTTAGTAGCCCAGAAAACAGGCAGAGAACAAAGTGACCAAAGTTTCAAAATATGAGGAAGGCTAACAGAGACAGAAATACTCACTACAGTACTTTTACTGCAGTCTTGGTAACATAACATCTGCCACCCCTCACCCCAAACCCAACTGAGATTCTGACTCAGTAGATCTGGGGTGGGGAGAGAACACATGTGCCCTTAAAAAGTTCTGCAGGAGATTTTACTGTCCAGCCCTTCCCTCTGCCCCCACCTCCCACCATTGAGTCTGTTGAAGATCAGAGGCCTGGTAGTAGTTGTTTTGCTTCACCATCACAGACAAATTTCCTGACTGCCTATGGTGACCTTGGTTTAGATTCTGGCGCTGATTTTGTATCCTCCTATCAGTGCCTGAAGACCTGAAGGGCCATCAACCCACTCCATCTATGAAGCGGCCAAGCTTTTCATAGAAACACCAAAGGCAACTCTTTGAAAGGGTACATGCCTTCTTCCGTGCATCAGCTAAAGGCCTAGGGAACAGTTAGTGTCATAGCACAATAGCACACAGAAGCAAAGACAATATGTGTACAACACATTGAATTAAAGTAGAGATAATCTCGCAACATTTATGCAGCAACAGGTGAGAGGAACCTATTTTTTTTCTTTATATCACATTGTTATGATAAGAGAAATAAAATACTAGGAAAGATTTTAGGAAGAAGTTTGATAAATATTCCAAATACAATCTCTTAAAATCACTGAATTCAAGAACTTTACATAGGTTACATAAGGAGCCATATAAGTGATACTCAAATATAATTTGAACTGATACAATGTTTTGAATGGTTGTAAGAAATGTTAAATGTTTTAACACAGAAAGAAATTTACAGCTGTGACTATCTGGTGGCAATGTGAAACTCACTCACAGCACAAAGTTTAGGAAGCTCTTGGTTATGTTATGCTATCCCAGCTTTTAATTTGGAGTACAACAAAATTTCATAGACTCAAAAGATGTAGCCACAGCCCTGTACCCTGTTACAGTGAAATTCCAAGCCAAATGTAAAATAGAAAGTCAAGGCAGACACAACTCAAAGACGTGTAACTTCTAGAAAGCTGAAGTTAACAAAATGAACAAATACCTCCTGCATGGAAAGCCTGACAACCAAAAGAGAAGGTTTAAGGAAAGTAATTCTCAAAGGCTCGGCTTTCTAAGCTATAGAGGTGGATTCTGAGAACTTGCACGAAGTTCTTTAGGTACACAGTCATGGAATGCCAGAAAATTCCTGTAAGGCGTTGGTAAGAGGCCAATGTTACTCAAACCAGGCCAGTTTCCTCGGTAAAAAGGGTGTAGTTAATGTTGAGTTAATTCCAGTAAGACTGTCAATTCAACTTTTACAGGATTATATTATAGCCTTAAGATTAAATTAGACTTTTTCAGGAAAGCACGCTTTAAGAACAGGAAGCCTTCATTATTATCAGTCATAGAACAAACTAAAGAAGAAAAAGAAATCCTGGTTTTTAGTACAAATGTTCATACACAGTAAATTCAGCAGTTACTGTGACCGCCCCCTGAGACAGAAAATGCAAGGTTCTGATGTTAGGTGCTTGACAGATACTTTATGTATAGTTCTTTTAACCTATGACTTCCAGAGTTTTGACCAAAGCTGACAGTAAGAAATAATTTCTAATACCTTCATCAGTATACCTACATGTTCAAAACTAAAAAAAAAAAAAAAAAAAAAAAAAAAAAGTTTATCAAAAAACACTTTTTTAATTTTTTTTGTTTTAAAAATAAAAGT
>CAUYNB010072874.1:0-69888 GCA_963574225.1 Lagothrix lagotricha | reverse complement strand
ATATGGATGTGAATGTAAATATATAAAAATAGTGTACATATATATAAAGTACACCTCCAGTTCTTTTCTAAGCATTTTATCAAATATTAAATGACATTTTATTTTATTTTATTTTATTTTTTGAGACAGAGTCTCACTCTGCCGCCCAGGCTGGAATGCGGTGGCATGATCTCAGCTCACTGCCACCTCTGCCTCCCGGATTCAAATGATTCTTATGCCTCAGCCTCCCATGTAGCTGGGACTATAAGCATATGCCACCATCCCCAGCTAATTTTTTGTATTTTTAGTAGAGATGGGGTTTCACCATGTTAGCCAGGCTGGTCTCAAACTCCTGATCTCAGGTGATCCGCCCACCTCGGCCCCCAAAGTGCTGGGATTAGATATGAGTCACTGTGCCAAGCCAATAAGAACTTTTAAAAGGCAGTATAATTATATCTATAATAATAATAATGTCAATTTAGAAACACATGTATATATGTTAAAGATTTTAACTAATTAATGAAGAAACCAGTAAGATGTTACAATCAGTTCAGAGGAGAATTCAAAATACTACACATACAGGCTTATAGGAATGCCAAAATGAATTACAGACAGATAGGAAATGGTTCAGTAACCAACCGTACTCCACCAGGCATGAGTAATTTGCATTTCTATGGATACAACTCATTTTGCATTACTATCAGTTCTCTACAATTTACAGAACTGTAAAATAGCTCAGACAGTGAAAGCGGGGTTTACCTTAATTAATGGGCGCAGCAAGCCAGACATCTAGTGATCTTCCTCCCATTTCAAATCCTGTCGCACCCCCTATGTACAATTATTATGTGCCAACTTTTTCTTAAAAAAGCCTTTCACAGTCATTCTTGGCATAATTTTTATCAACTCACTTTCTTGATTCTTGTAAAATATTTTTGTTAGATTCAGTGAAGCAAGTAAGTTTTGCATTTGAAGGTTGAAGCAAATTGTTTTCATCCCCTTGTAAAGGCTTCTAACATATATATTTGATAATTAAATTCTAGGTACTTTAGGCACATTGTCAGAATTTATTATAGTGATTCTTCAGAAAGAGTAATATTTTCATCCATGCATTATTGTCATAATAAATGAAATTTTTAAATTCAAGATAGGTGGTTACCTTTTTTTCAGTGCTACGTCAGCATGTAAATACTGCTCTTCTCTGACTTATTCAGTGATCTGAATCAAATTGTTTTCAAGTGTTTACACAGCTCATAGACTTGTCTCTGACTGATTTTATTTCCTCCAGGTGCTAGATTAAACGATGGGCAGTGGCACTCTGTGTCCTTATCTGCTAAGTGGAGCCATATGAGTGTGGCGGTAGACGATGACACAGCTGTTCAACCCCTGGTGGCTGTGCTTATTGATTCAGGTGACACCTATTATTTTGGAGGTAAGAGAAGGCAACTGAATTACATTGGCAGTGGAACCACGTTTATGTTTATTGCTTTGCATCTTCAGTCTCTAGTCAAATTTAAACCAAGTTAATACTAAGAAAGAATTTATCTCTAGCCATGAAATTAATACCTTTGAATTTGTAAAAAACATAAACCCCTTTAATCAATTTTTCTTCCCAATACAAAAATAAGTATCTGCAGAAAGTTTACTTGCTGTTTAAATAACTTCATATTTTCATTCAACATTAAAAGAAAATATATTTGAGCTACACATAGTAAATAAGAAATAAGTGGAAACTTTCCAACATCAAATATCATAATCACATCTCTATAGCAGATACATCCATTTATACTTCTGAGAGTTAGCTTGTGAAAACAAAACAAATCATACTGTCTAAAGTCATTGACTTACATAAAATATTATATATTTAAGTCTACATCTAAATCTATACTATTGAATCATTATTAGTGCACAGCTCAGTTTATAGATAGATCGATAAGTATTTTTTACATGGAGAAGTAATAGGAAATATTCTGATTATGAAGTACTTTCAAAGCATTGACAATAATAAACAAATATTAATAGGTGGGAAGCATATGAAATGAATAGAGTGTAATCAGTGTTACACTGGTGCAAAGAACTGAATGTTTGCTTCCCCCAAAGATTCATATGTTGAAATCCTAACCCCCAAAGTGATCCTGTCAGAAGGCTTTGGAGGGTAGTTAAGTCAGGAATGTGGAGCCCGCGTGAATAGAATTAGTGCCCTTATAAAAGGGCCCAAGAGACGTCCCTTGCCTTTCCTGCCATGTGAGGTTATAAGAAGACTGTGGTCTATGAACCAGACACTGCATCTGCTTTGCCTTGAACTTGGACATTCCAGCATCCAGAACTGAGAAAAATAAACATTTGTTGTGTAAGCCACTCAGTTCATAGGATTCTGTTAATAGCAGCCCAAACTGACTACAAGAACTCATACAGCTAAAGAAATGGAATCAAGTGGATCTTTTGATCTTTTGATTATAAAGGAAGTTTGGATTTTTTTTTTTTGAGTTGGAGTCTTGCTCTGTTGCCCAGGCTGGAGTACAGTAGCGTGATCTCAGCTTACTGTAACCTCTGCCTCCCAAGTTCAAGTGAGTCTCCTGCCTCAGCCTCCTGGGTGGCTGAGACCAGGCACGTGCCACCACGACTAATTTTTTGTATTTTTAGTAGAGATGGGGTTTCACCGTGTTAGCTAGGATGGTCTTGATCTCCGGACATGTTCCACCTGTCTCAGCCTTCCAAAGTGCTGGGATTGCCAAGGATTTTTTTTTTTTTTTTATTAAAAGAAGCACTAGGAATAACAGCAAAACCCTACTATGTATTCTAGAATGCTCCTGTGAGTCCAAAGATTAGGCTTATATATCTGAAAGCCACAGTTAAGAGAAACAATCATGAGAAAACATGTCACATGGGGGCATGGATACCTGTACCTTAAAGCATTCTGTTATCATCCCATATCACCACATATATGATAAGAAAACTCATTCTCAATAAGAAAGTTTTCAACTAGGTAAGAAATGCCATGCTGGACATAGATACAGAAAGCCACTTTTCACTATACCTAAACACTGAGGTGTTACTGAATTAACTTAATTACTTGTAATTCTTACTAGAAAGGTAAATATATTCAGCCTTTCTCAATAATAAAAATTGTGTGTAAACAGAAATATAGATCTAGTAATAGAAGACTTGTTATATACATGCAGTCCTATACATTGTATTCTACCTCATCAGTATTTGTGGTGTTTCACATGGAATATGTACTTTTCCAAACATACAGCCACAGACATTCAAAGACTTCTCTGAGCTGTCCTCTGGCACACAGTGTGTATTTAAATTGTTAAAGAAAATTAAAATGGCCTGAGGAATCTCTGACCTTGTAAGTAGCGTTAACTTTGCTTGATTTGCCAATACAAGCAAAACTTAAGTTGGGCTATGTCTTGTAAATGCCTCAAAAAAAAAAAAAAGTCAAACTTAAGGCTAACCAATCAGAAGCCACCAATTAACTTGTATAACTAGAGACTTTCCAGCAGGATCAACCAAGTAAGGCAATTGTATAACTACAGCTAGTCAAAAATTTGCTACTATATTTACCTCACCAAAGATATCCCTTTTTGTTCCCTTGAAAGGGTCCCTGAACCAGTTCCCACTTGAAGCTGCACCATTCATGAATCACTCTTAGCTCAAATAATCTTTTGTGCCTCCATTTACCTTTTATTAATGTACACATTTATATCTCTAGTTGGATGCTTTTTTCCTCTAAGCAGACACAAGTAAACTTGAAGAACTTAAGATTTTTAAAATTTCAGGAAGCTAATGCCTTGATTTATCTTGGATGGATGTTAGCATAAGGAGTCCTCAGAAAAATGCAGCTGCGCATGCCAGCTTTTACAGAAGAGCAAAGTTAGCTTAAGGAATAATCATCTCAGGTTCTCAGTGATCTGAGAAATTTAATGTGCTGAGGAAGATGCCAAATTAAGGGTTTCCAAGTATGAGTATCAAGATACCTCTTACACCTGCTGTCAGCCATATGTGGTATAGACAATTATCGCTAACAGAAGTTTTCCAAACCAAGTAGAAAAAAACAGTAAACATAACAGAGATTTTTTTTTTTTTTTTTTTTAACTAGGATGGGACTAAACTCTGTCCCTCCTTTAGGATGAGGGCTAAAATCTGTATGACAAAAACAGATAACAGAGTTTGATCCACACTTTGTTTTCATAACTTCTAGCCAGATGGACTGGGTCCAGAAAGACTACTGAGATAAGCAATAGAAAACATGAAACATTATAGTCTTTGACAATGTATATTCATATATGTTCCCATTTCCTTCAGAAAATACGTGATGCTTCTCTTTATTTAATTTACTTTAGGTTCAGTGGTATATGTGCATGTTCGTTACATAGGTAAACTGCATGTAATAGGGGCTTGGTGTACAGATGATTTCATCACCAAGGTAATGAGTATAGTACCCAGTAGGTAGTTTGCGATCTTCACCCTCCTCCCACCCTCCACCCTCAGGTAGGTTGTGATGTCTATTGTACCCTTTGTTGTGTCCATGTGTATTCCATATTAAACCCCCGCTCATAAGTGAGAACGCATGGTATTTGGTTTTCTGTTTCTGTGTTAGTTCGCTTTGGATAATGGCCTCCAGCTCCATCACTGTTGCTACAAAGGAGATTATCTCATCCTTTTTTGTGGCTACATAGTATTCCATGGTATATGTACCACATTTGCTTTATGCTACCATTGATGGGTCTTTAGGTTGATTCTTTGTGTTTGCTATTGTGAATGAACATACATGTATATGTGTCTTTATGGTAGAAGGATTATTATTCCTTTAGGTATGTGCTTAATGGGGTTGCTGGGTCGAGTGGTAGCTCTGTTTTAAGTTCTTTGAGAAATCACCAAACTGCTTGCTGCAATGGCTGAACTAATGGATGATCCGCCCAGCAGTGTATAAGCACTCCCTTTTCTCCACTGCTTTACCAGTATCTGTTATTTTTTGACTTTTAAATAATAGCTATTCTGACTGGTGTGAGATGGCATCTCATTGTGGTTTTGATTTGCGCTTATCTAACGACTGGTGATGCTGAGGATTTTTTCATATGCTTGTTGGCCATGTGTATGTCTTCTTTTGAAAAGCATCTGTTCACATCCTTTGCCCGTTTTTTAATGGGGTAGTTTGTTTTTTGCTAGTTAATTTAAGTTCCTTATAGATTCTAGATATTAGACCTTTGTCAGATGCATAATTTGTGAATATTTTCTTCCATTCTGCAGGTTGTCTGTTTACTCTGTTGATAGTTTCTCTTGCTGTGCAGAAGCCCTTTAGTGTAATGAGGTCGCATTTGTCAACTTTTGGTTTTGTTGCAATTGCTTTTGGTATCTTCGTCATGAAATCTTTGCCATGTCTTATATCCAGAATGGTGTTTCCTAGGTTATCTTCAGGGTTTTTATAGTTATAGCCTTTACATTTTTTTTTCTTTTGAGACAGTGTCTCACTCTGTTGCCCAGGCTGGAGTGCAGTGGCACGATACAGCCTCGACCTCCTCGGCTTAAGAGACTCTCCTGCCTCAGCCTCCTGAGTAGCTGGGACTACTGCCTTATGCCAACACACTCAACTATTTTTTTAAAAATTATTTGTAAAGATGAGGTCTTGCTATGTTGCCCAGGCTTATCTCAAACTCTGAGGCTCAAGCTGTCCTCCCACCTCACCTCCCAAAGTATTGGGATTATGGGAATGAGCCACTGCACCTGACAGGTTTTACATTTTACTCTTTAATCCATCTTGAGTTGATTTTTGTATATGGTGTAAGGAAGGGGTCTGGGAAGTGCTTATGGTTAGCCAGTTATCCCAACACCATTTATTGAATAGGGACTCCTTTCCCTATTACATTTTTTGTCAACTTTGTCGAAGATCAAATGGTTGTAAGTGTGTGGCATTATTTCTGGGCTCTCTATTCTGTTCCGTTGGTCTGTGTGACTGTTTTTGTACCAGTACCATGCCATTTTGGTTACTATAGCCTTGTACTAGAGGTTGAAGTTGGGTAACGTAATGCCTCCAGATTTGTTCTTTTTGCCTAGGATTTCTTTGGCTATTCAGGCTCTTTTTCCGTTCTATATTAATTTTACAATAGTTTCTTCTGGTTTTGTGAAGAATGTCATTGGTATTTGATAGGAGTAGCATTGAAGCTGTAAACTACTTTGGGCGGTGTGGCCCAATATGGTTAAAAACCATATTGATTATTCCTAACCATGATTATAGAATGTTTTTCCATTTGTATGTCATCTATAATTTCTTGGAGCAGTGTTTTGTAATTCTTGTTGTAGAGATCATTCACCTCCCTGGTTAGCTGTATTCCTAGGTATTTTATTCTTTTTGTGGTAATTGTGAATAGGATTGCATTTTTGATTTGGCTCTCAGCTTACATGTCGTTGGTATATAGAAAGGCTACTAATTTTCGTACATTAATTTTGTATCCTGAAACTTTGCTGAGATTATCAGATCAAGAAGCTTTTGGGCAGAGATGATGGGGTTTTATAGGTATAGAATCATATTATGTGCAAACAGTTTGCCATCCTCTCCTCCTATTTGGATGCCTTTTATTTCTTTCTCTTGCCTGATTGCTCTGGCAAGGACTTCCAGTACTATGTTGGGTAGGAATAATGAGAGAGGGCATCCTTGTCCTGTCCCAGTTTTCAAGGGGAATGCTGCACATCTTTTCCCCATTCAGTATGGTGCTGGCTGTGTGTCTGTCATAGATGGCTCTTATTATGTTGAAGTATGTTTCTCCAGTGCCTCATTTGTGGAGGGCTTTTAACATGAAGAGATGTTGAGAAAATACCTGATGCTTCTCTAGAGACAAATATATTAAAACAAACAACATTTCATGAATGAATGAGGAATATTTTGTGGCAGCAAGAATGACTCTCCAAGATGCCCTGATCCCTGGAAACTGTGAATATGTTACATGGCATAAGGGATTCTGCAGATGTAATTAAGGTTGCAGACCTTAAGATAGAAGATGATCCTGATGAATGCAGAGGACTCAGTGTAATCACATGAGCACTTAAGAAATTTGACTCTCATTGGAGGCAGAAGAGACACAGAAAAGAGGTGTGAGTGAGGGGAAGCCAGAGAAACTAGAAGCAGGAGAATGTCTCTCTGCATCATTGCTGGTTTAGAAAGTGAACTGGGCACTATGAAGAGCAAGGCAGGCAGCCTGACATTGCTGAGAGGCCCCAGCTGACAGCCAGTGACATATTGGGACCTCACTCCTACAACTACAAGAATTTGAATGCTGCTCTAACCTGTATTTGCTAGGACACACATTCTCCTGTAGAGCCTTCGTAAAGAGTCCAAGAGCACCTTGATTTTGTCCTTGTAAGACTGTAAGCAGAGTCATCAGTCCAGCCCTCTGTACTTCTACAGTGAGAGGTAATAAGAGGATGTTTTAGTGATTTGTTACAGTGATGATGAAAAGCGAATGCACATTCTAACCTCCATCAGATCCACTTATAGACATTCCCATTAAGTTCTAAACCCCTAGACAATGGCCACAAAAAAAAAAGAAAAGAAAAGAAAAGAAAAAAAAGCTTTTCACAAACACAGCCTGAGAATATGCTGAAAAAGATATATATATGGCTGGGTGTGGTGGCTCACACCTGTAATCACAGCGCTTTGGGAGGCTGAGGCGGGCAGATCACGTAAGGTCAGGAGTTCAAGACCAGCCAGGCCAAGGTGGTGAAACCCTGTCTCTACAAAAATACAAAAACAAACAAACAAAAAACAATTCTCCAGGCATGATGGCAGGTGCCTGTAATCCCAGCTACATGGGAGGCTGAGGCAGGAGAATCACTTGAACCCAGGAGGCGGAGGTTGCAGTGAGCCAAGATTGCACCATTGCACTCTAGCCTGGGTCACAGGCAAGATTCCATCTCAAAAAAAAAAAAAAAAAAAAAAAAAAGGATATATATAGCAAAGGGAATAGTTTCCACAGAAAGTCAAAATACCCAACACAGTTTCTGTTTTTTGTTTTGTTTTGTTTTGTTTTGTTTGTATTGTGTATGGCCTTGGAGCCAAAGTAACATACATGATCATGAACTATATAGGTACACAGTGATAGACATGGTAAGGCTGCTCCATGATCATACATGCATACATATATACACTGTGGATGCCAGAGTCCCCTTTGACCTAAAAGGATGAGAAGAGCCCGTAACCCATTTAAAATAGATACACAGCAACCACAACTCAAATTGTATATGCACGGGCAAAGTTGTTATTTCAGAGATGATACTATGAATTGAATTGTTTTCCCCTAAATTCATATGAACCCCAGAATGTGACCTTGTTTGGAGATAGGATCTTCGCAGAGGCAATCAAGTTAAAATGAGGTCATTCAGGTGAGCCCCAATCCAATATGATCAGTTTCCTTATGAAAAAGGGAACCGTAGATGCAGAGACACACACAGAGGGAAGACGCTGGGACAACACACAGGGAGAATCATCGGGAAGACAGAGGCCTAGAGTGTTACACCTGCAAGGCCAGAGCTGCTCACTGGGTTCCTCCCTGACCCCACCTCCCACCTGGGGCTTAGTCTGACCCAGGCCCTACCACCCACTGCTGCTACTCTGCCATGAATATCTTTTAAAAAAATTTTTAAATATTTATTTGACAAATAAAAATTCTATATATTCTAGGTATACTATGTGATGATTTGATATAGGTATACACTGTGTTCTCGTTACCATAGTCAAGTCAATTAACACATCCATCCTACCACACAGTTACCATGTTGGTGGCAGAGGGGAGTGAAGACATGTAAAATGTGCTCTCTTACCAAATTGCAGGTAAATAAAACAGTATCATTACCTATAGTCACCATGCTGGATCCCTTTTGTTTCATCGGGATGTAGAAAAAAGATTGTGAATTAAGGACTGAAATGCATGTCTTCCAGATAGGCCTAAATAAAGAATCACACTCCGGAACCGATTTTAAATAGACCACCTTTTATGGAGTTTCCCATCATCACCGTGCCCAGTGGAATTGTAACAGTGCTAAATGAGTGCTGTTACCTTTTTCTCTGCTTTATGTGCTGGTTTTATGGCACCATACAGGTGTCCCCGGAGGCTTGGCTCCTCTGGAGCATCTTACTCATTTCCCTCTGCCTTATGAAGAAAGGCCATGTTTTGCCCAAAGTGACTAATAGTTTAACTCAGTCGGTTATTTCAGCTTATTTTTATTGCCCAATAATGATGCAGTGAAACATTTTACTAAGTCAGGGAGCACATCAGCCTTTTCTAGACAATAATAAACAGAATATTTGCCACCTCAGTCAATGATTGAGTACAACCAGGAGACACTGCTGCCTAAAAGAGGGCAGAGTGAGGAGGTCATAGAAGCGTGCAATAAATCTTCTGCCCAGGGATGTTTACGCAGAAAGTCCTTGGTCATTAGAAATGTCGTTTAACTCTGTAAATGATAAGATACATTTGCTAATCAATGCTTGAGGTGCTTCCTGACAGTGTTAGTATATTTTGCATTTTACTATATTTTTTCCAGAATCCTTTTAAAATTATGTTGGAGACAGTACAATCTGAAAGTAAAATTCATCCCTAAAACTGGCTGTCAGCATGGAAATTATAAATCCCATTTTCTAAACTCTGACAGTCCCTCAGAGCAAACTTTCCACAGAGCAACTTTGAAAACAGACAATGTCAATCTGCAAAGTTCTGACTGTGTTCTTTCCTCATATTCTGAGGAATGCAAATGCGCCCCAAATTGTATTAAGACATTTGCTATAGAAGACAGATTTTATAACAAAAAACAAACATTTAAGGTAATATATCAAGACCTATCATTTCAAAAGTAAAATATATAGGAAGCACTAAAAGGGGTGCTTTCAATAAAAGAATGAAAATACCATTCAATTTTTAAGTGATACTAAATAAAACTGATTACAGAAAATTATTTGTCAAAGTGTAAATATAGTATCACCTTTATGGTTTGAATTCTACAGGTGAGATAATAATGTCCTGTTATTTAAGAGCACATTTCCATAAATATGTACATGCTGATATTAGAAATGCTTTTGAGTTATTTTTACTCATATCATAATTTTATTCACTTTTACTGTGAAATAGATCATTTATGTACAGTTAGAAAATAATTACTAATAATTTTTTCCAAAGAATATATATATTCTGTTACATGAATATACCACATTTTATCTGTTCTACTGTCCCATTTTGCTATTGTCACGCAATTTTTATTTTTGCTTTGTTTTGCTTTATAAAAGTTAAGGAGGTGGTGTTTGTTTTGTTGTTTTGCTTATTTTTAGACAGGGATTCACTCTGTTGCCCAGGCTGGAGTGCAGTGGAGCAATCACAGCTCACTGCAGCTCTGCCTCTCCAGGCTCAAGCAGTCCTTCCATCTCAGCCTCCAGAGTAGCAGGGACTACAGGCCTGTGCCATGACACTCAGCTTATTTTTGTTGTTGTTGTTTTTCTTTGTATTTTGTAGAGACAGGGTTTTGCCATGTTGCTCAGGTTGGTCTGAAGTGATCCACCCACCTCAGCCTCCCAAAGTGCTGGGATTACAGGTGTGAGCCACCATGCTTAGCTTAAAATTTAGTTTTTAAAATATTCTTAACATATCTAGTTTTCCAGTGAATTTTGCATCCTTGTGTGTGCTTTTGTAACTTTACCCATTTGTATGGTAAACTTTGGGAAACTGCTCTAACCACCATGTTTAACAGCATAAGCTGGTTGTTAAATTTTACTGATGCATATGAACCCAAAATAGATCATTTCTTCACAAAGAAAGAGCTATATTGTTCAGCTAGTATTCATTACTCATTTTAGTACTTTAAAGACCAAAAATGACCCAAATTCCTCTTGAATTCTGTGCAGTGCATTGAAAGAGACTAATAAGCCCTTTTCTGTTTTCTCAGCAAATTTAATTCTTGGGATATTTCTGTTCGTATGGTTTCCTATGAGACATAGCATCACTAAGAATCAAATAAGTGAAACTGAAAAGATTAAAATTAATCCTATAATCCAGTTTTAATAATGAGTTTATTTTATTATGTTTCTTTTTCCTTTCCATTTGTTTTCTACTGGCCTGGAGAAAACAGACTTGATGGATGAAGTCCACAGTATTTTCTTCCTAAGTCACTTATATATTTAGAATGGCCTAAATACATACAGCTGCAGACACTAACTTCAGTCCTATAGTATAATATCAACCAATGATTGAAACTCGTCAACTGTACATTTTATTTGTTTAAAAGGATTTTTATATGGTATTTAAAAACCACAAAATGAAAAGGGATCAATCAACATATACCTTGGAAGTCCTTCCAAGTGTCTCGGTCTCCAACAGCCATGGAGTCTGTGACCTTTTTCCTTCTTTTCTTAGCCTGCAGGTCAAGTAAGGATCACTGTAAATGACTCATGCTCTAGTTCTTAAAATCAAACTTGTTCCACCAAATCCAAGACCCTGAATTTGTCCAAACTGTAAAAACATGCTCTTGCCACCTGTCCACCAAAATACTTTCTATTCAAGTAAACAACAGCTTTAATTGCTGACTCAACTCTCAGATTCTAAAAATGTTTGCGCTGCTTCATCATCAGGGGCACCAAGAATTTAACATATCACACAGTTTCCAACTTTGCCATATTTTTCATGGCAAAATTGGAAAGTACTGTGGACTTTATACATCCAGCCTGTTTTCTCTGAGCCAATGTAAATTGACAATGGAAAAGAAAAAGAAAATTAACAATAAAATGAACTCATTATTAAAACTAGATTAACTATACTCTTTTCAATTTCACTTATTTGATCCTTAATGGTGCTCTGTCTTACAGGAAACCATATGAACAGAAATATATGTCATCACTCATTCTTTACTGGTTTCAACTTCCAAGTCTTCATCCGCCTCCCCTGCACCAACCACGTTCCTTAGTAGGAGCACGTCAGTAGGACACAGGTATTTCTGTCAGTGGATTTGTACCTGATTCTTGAAATAGTCTTTCTCTGCGGCCTAGTCTATGATGATGTTGCCGCCAGGCTTACTGGTCTTCCCCACCGGAAGGCGGCGCACAGCCCCTGCTAGTGCTCCCCTAGG
This sequence comes from Lagothrix lagotricha, assembly GCA_963574225.1. NCBI lineage: Eukaryota > Metazoa > Chordata > Mammalia > Primates > Atelidae > Lagothrix > Lagothrix lagotricha. The sequence continues at coordinate 57,804 of CAUYNB010072874.1, read as the reverse complement.
CCCTGGCCTTCCCGGAAGCCGGGCTTCTGCATGACGTTGTGCACCATAGTTCCCACCACTTAAGCTAGGAAGGAGCTTCTAGGCCAGTTTGGAGATCGTGGTCTGTCCTGTTCCAGCTTCACTGGGGGAGGAATGGCAGCTTTGGAAGACCGTGATTAAGGTCTTGAATCCTCTTCATAAGGAAAATCTCTGGGTGCCTCTTTGTCTACCAGAGAAGTGGGCGGGCAGTGGCAGCTCCGTTCTACTTCCTTTCCTCCTCTCTGGCTCCTAATCTTCGTCTTCATCAGAATCTGGATCTGGTCGCCTTGATCAGAACCCCCCTAGCTTCTTGCCTGGCTTTAGGCCTCTTTTCCCTTTCTTCTGTTTCCTTTCGTATTTTGAGCTCCTGCTGTGTCTGTCGTTCGCTGAAGTTGGTGCTCCACTACCTTCTCATAGTCATTAGGAAACATAGGATCATAATCACCACGTCCCCTGCAGAAAGCCCTGGGAGCAGGATCCTTCAGCCCAGCTGCTGCATGCGGTGGTGTGTCCCCAGTTTGCAGGTCATCTGAGGAGCCAGCTGGCCCCAGTCAATGACTGGCACAAGAGTTGCACTTTCTTCCTGTGGCTCTTTGCCTGAGTGAGAGCTGCCTTCATCACCTGAAGCTGACACTGCAGAAGTTTGACGTTTTGGGACCAGCCTTCTGCTTTTAAGTTACTGGTCTTCACTCCATGTCATTGTGTGGGGACATCTTTATTTATTTATTTTCAATTTAATGTTGCCCTGCTAACTCTGCTCATGGAGAGTCAGGTTAATGCAAACAAATTAAGAAAAAGAAGAAGGAAAAAAACAAAACAAAACACCAACTTCCTAATGTCAAATAAATGGGAAATGTTATTTGTACCAAGGAAAGCTTGAGAGAAAGACTTGGAACAAATCCCTGGTGGATGTGGATTTCTAGATCTCAGTAGATTTATTCAATAGAAAGTTTAGTCCAGGCGTAGTGGCTCACACTTGTAATCCCAGTACTTTGGGAGGCTGTGGTGGGCAGATCACGATGTCAAGACATCCAGACCATCCTGGCCAACATGGTGAAACCCAATCTCTACTAAAATACAAAAAACTAGCTAGGCATGGTGGTGTGCTGCTATAGTCGCAGCTACTCAAAAGGCTGAGGCAGGAGAACCACTTGAATCCAGGTTGCAGTGAGTTGAGATCGCATCACTGCACTCCAGCCTGGCAACAGAGTGAGACTCTGTCTCAAAAAAAAAAACAAAAAAAAAAAACGCTTAATTCGCAGATGCAGACTTATCTTCTGGACTGTCATTTGTCCATTCTTTTTTTTTTTTCATCTGGATTTTTGTCTGGATTTCATCTTTCTGAAGTGTTTTTCAAGCAGTACTCTGTACGGTTGCAGGTTGTGTATATAGCCAGCATTTTTTGCCTTCATTCCTGAAGTAGAGATTGACTGAATGTCAAATGCTTTTAACTTTCCTTTATGAAATCTTTCTGCTATTCAATACCATACCTCCTTCTATGATATTGAGAATGCAGAGTTGACTGCTGTATCGATAATCCTCACATCCTCCTGGTAGGAAGTTGCTGGACCGAGAACTTGTGGCAACCCTGCATTGTAGTCTGTCACTGCAATAACACACAGTGACACTTTTTCCTGCCAACCTCATATGCTTACACAAATAAAAATAACCAGGACTAAAATTTTCATGGGTCTTATATTAATATCTTTATTTGTTCAATTTCATATCTAAAAACATGCAGTACTTTATGAATAGAATTTGTCCTGAAAGTTTCATAACTTTTTTGGGGGGACACCTGGATTTATTTTAGTTTGTTTTTTTTCTAACAGAATTATTGAATTCATTTTATTTAAGAATAACCTCTAAGTTATGTGTCAGGAAACACCACTGGGTGAAAGAAAGATTAGCAGAACTATTGATATTCCTAAAATTCATTACTCAAAAATATTTATTGAATTAATATCCTCTCAGTTCTTACCCTATTGTGTTTAATCATCTTAATTAGTGAGATGAAGTAGTATTATACAAAGTTCACTCTTTATCCTGTTCTTCAGAAGATTCTGCTGTACTGTTTAAACTTATGTTTCTTTTTAAAGTATAAAATATAAAAGATTTTAGTCTTCAAACTTTTTAAAAATATGATGTTAAATTTTAAACTTCCAAGTATCCGTGAGGTCATGTATAAAGTTTCAGTAAGCTAAAAAGAAGTCTTAAATATGAGGGAGGCTTTTACTTTAGGAATCTAAAGCAGAAAGTATTAAACTGTTAAAGAGATAAAGCTTCAGTTACTAAAATAGAACTCTAAACATAACGTTTAATTTTTAGGGAGGAGATAAGAGTACAGGCATTGAGAGGTACTTCGCTGATTCCAGTAAGAGGAATCTTCATTGTCTATTTTTAAAATTGTATTAGTGATTAACAATATAAGGTCAGGCCAGGCGAGGTGGCTCACACCTGTAATCCCAGCACTTTGGGAGCCAAGTAGGGCAGATCACCTGAGGTCGGGAGTTCAAGACCAGCCCAGCCAACATGGAGAAACCTTGTCTCTACTGAAAATACAAAGTTAGTTGGGCATGACGGTGGGTGCCTGTAATCCCAGCCATTCGAGAGGCTGAGGCAGGGGAATCTCTTGAACCTGGGAGGTGGAGGTTGCGGTGAGCTGAGAGATCATGCCATTGCACTCCAGCCTGGGCAACAAGAGCAAACCGCTGTCGCAAAAAACAACAAAAAGCAAAAAACACGATATAAGGTCAAAGAGAGAGATCAGTCAATGAAAAACACGTAAGTACAAATTCTATACTTCATTTTTTTCATTTTAATAAAAAACAGTATAAAGAAAACTCAAGTCTCAAGTGGTAAATATTGATGTACATTTACTATGATCATTCTTTAATATCTAATATTTGAATGATTGGGAAAAGAAAATAAGAAATTATATCTCACAAGTTTGAAAGAAACAATGCTTACAGAATCAAAATAAGTAAGCTTCTTTTTTAAAATAAGGCAAATGATAAAATTTTTCAAAAGCTATAATTTTATAATATACAATTAAGTTAATTATTAATTCAATTTATATTGCTTTTAGCATTAAGCCATTATGAAATGAGGTGCCTCTTTCACATTTGTATGTTAAAATTAAGTATTCATTTAAATCAGAGGTAGACAAATCATGGTCCCTGGCATTATATTATTTAAGCTCAAATGAATAATTGCTTTGTATTTTTAAAGGGTTATAAAAATAAAAAAAAGGAGGATATGCCACAGAGACCAGGTGTGACCCACAAAACTTAAAATGTTTACTAACTGGCATTTTAAAGAAAACCTTTGCAGTCCCCTGACTTAAACTGCCTTATCATTTATTCTGAATTAATATGACTCTTTCTATAAACAGTTGTCTTTAAATGAAAAGACATTTTACAATTATTATGTTCTCTATCTTTAACGAGAGTGTGTACTTTCATCTTTTCCCTTATTTTTCAAACTTTGAATTAGAGTTCCATCATCAGGTTATAGTTGTAACTTACGGATGGTGGGAGTAAGTTCAAGACACTACTTTCCTATATGCTTGGACTGAGGTTTTGGAGTAATAGCGCTCAAGTCAAAGTCGTGCCCTCACCACTACTTCTTATAAGTATTGTTCTCGTTTCACAAAACAAGCCCACAGGGTAAAGGGAAATGATGTCATAAGCATTGCCATTTGTAATTTAGGTGAAATTAGCTGATGGTGGTGGTAAAACTTTCAATACTTAACTTCTAATATTGGAAATAATCAAATGTCTATTTTATTTCTTTCTATTCATAGAACATTCTGGACTGCAAATTTTTATCATTATGTTCCCTAACAGTGTACTTTAGTAACTGTTACTTTTTGTGTTGTTGTAAACATTAGAATTTAATCTTTGATTATATATTTTAATAAAGCACCTAATACCAAAGAAAGTGTTACTAGGAAAGCAACTCACGGTATTTCCACCCAGTCAGTATAAAAAAATATGTTTTTAAATACACATATGTCATAACACACAAAAACACCTTTAGGGTAGATATTTAACATATTTTATATAAATGGTAGTAACAATTATATTTTTAAGTAGCATTTTTCACACTTCATAAATCCAGCATATCCTAAATAAAATTTGGGCTAGGATTTCAGTTATTTTAATTTAACCTCCACTTTAATTTTTTTCACTTATGATGCTAAAATGCATGATTATTTCTTAGGTGAGTTTTCACAAAAGAAGCCAAACCTCTTTTCACTTAGTTGGGCAATAATTCCCATTAAGAAATTTTAAATCTGAATTCCCCCCACCATAATTTCTTTTTCTGAATTCCAGATATTGTCTTAAATTTGATCAGTTCTAACCTTGCTCCTTCTCACCTTTCTAATGAATGGGGAAACTCATCGCATCATACTGATACCCATAAACAAGGGGGAGCATCAGTCTTCATATAATACATACTGTGGAAGAGTTTTGTCTTAGTTATTGTTTTTGTCCTATTTTTGTCTCCATATTCAGGCTGCCTGGACAACAGCTCTGGCTCTGGATGTAAAAGCCCCCTGGGAGGGTTTCAGGGCTGCCTGAGGCTCATCACCATTGGTGACAAAGCAGTGGATCCCATCTCAGTACAGCAGGGGGCGCTGGGGAGTTTCAGGGATCTCCAGATAGACTCTTGCGGCATCACAGACAGGTAAGGGCCATCCCAGCTGACTTTAGCATGCTTGTTTTCAAAGTTTAAGAAAGCAAATGTGGACAGTTGGAAAAAGGCATTACATTCTCTCTCTTTTTTCTGTTATCTTTCCAACGGGAATGAATAGTCATAATTACTATGAGGATTAGAAAACTAATGGAATAAATAGCATTTTTCAAATGATAGTGTTTTATTAGAAGACATACACCTTATGACTTTTACCTTAGTATGATCCCAAGTTGCTCAGCTAATAGTCATCAAGCTCACTTTTGCAACCACACACTCATCAGTTGGATGATATTTTTCCAGGCAGACAAATTTGACAAGTTACTATTCATCAGCCACCCAACCCCACATGTTCTGCAGAGAAAATAAAAAGTAACCTCTCCTAGAAAAGTTTGAATCATAGAGATGGATGAAGATATGTGCCGAAGGACATACTCAATGAAATATGGAGGTCAGACAAGAAAAACATGTAATTAATAAATTAAGTATTACAACCACAGTCATGCTAGTCGTGCCATAATTTTACAATGATTTTTGCTGAGAAGAATCACAGGGTCACACCTGGAAAAACAATATTTCTACATATTATTTGCCTTAGTACATTAGGTATTTACTTTCAGTGAATAAATAAATGCTACGAATTTAAAAATTAAAAAGTTATATACAGACCTGCTAGATCTTTCAAGACCTGTCTTCTTCATGGAGTAGATTTTGGTAGTCAATTCTAGTTTAAACATTAACTGTAAGATTATTATCTCTGTCTAAACAGGTTTTAATTTATAACTCACAGGTAGTGACATGTTAAAAAAAAGTAATTCCTACTAAATGAAAAGTTCATGCATATGTACTTTATTCAGCACAGAATAATTTCCCCCCTTGAACATTCTGTTGATTTGTAGGAAAAATGAATTAATTCAAAGATGAGGAGTGTATGAAGTAAGAATTTGTCAAATACCTCTCACTCTTGACCTTGAGATTCAGATTCTTGGGACACAGCTGGGATTGCATTTACATCTCAACACCAGCTTCAGAATCCCACTCTGTAGTCCTGGGGAGGGTAGTGGGAAGGTTTCTGGCCGTTTGCTCACTTAATATAATCCCAAGCAGTTCAGCTAACTAGCCAGGGAGCTCAGCTCTCCCAGGGTGACAGGGAAATGTCCCATGGGCCCACACTGTGAGTGACAACAGCTGTCAGCTCAGCTGTGATGCAAGTGTGATTTTCTCCACTTGTAAGACATTATTTTGATATCTTGGTAATTACTCACAAAATATGATCCATTCGCAGTATATCTGTTATGAGATATATATCCCAAGGTTGCCTTCTTTGTGCAGGTAGCTCCCAAAGTACAAAACTATTGTCTTTACTGTTATAGGCTGTTTCGTTTTAATGTTAAAGTCCCAGGAGTTACACTGGTGCCTAACTTTGTCTCTAAGATCCCATGTTTTAAAAAGTCTTCCAAATTGCACCCCAAAGTTAACTTATAAACATGCTCAACTAAGCATGTGTGTGTGAGCCACAGTTAAACTTCAGCCACGATATGTACAATAATCATCACAGATAAGGGTTTTAAGGAAGCATTTTAAAATTATTTTTAAATAGGACTACAAATGAAGGCTATTCACTATCTCATTCCCAAAGTCAATAATATAGAAGACTAGCTCCTGTGAGACTTTTTTTTTTGAAAATCTGAATAGCAGAAAAATTGGAAAATTTTGGTGACACAAAATGACATTCTACAAAATTAAAGACCTTTGCTGTTCTCTTTACATTCAGTTTTGAAATCCTGAAAATACTGAAAATTTACTTTTAAGTATCCTGAAAACAGGCCTGTAAGCATCTATTAGCCTTTCTTTGTTGTTATTAAAAAAAAAAAAACACTGTAATTGTTCCCACACTGTTAATAAAGACATACCTGAGACTGGGTAATTTATAAAGGTAAAAGGCTTAATGGACTCACAGTTCCACATGGCTAGGAAGGCCTCCCAAGGATAGCAGAAGATGAGGGAGAAGCAAGACACATCTTACATGGCGGCAGGCAAGAGAACATGTGCAGGGGAACTCCCCTTTATAAAACCATCAGATCTCATGAGACTTACTCACTATCATGAGAACAGCATGGAAAAAACCTGCCCCCATGATTAAATTACCTTCCACCAGGTCCCTCCCATGACATGTGGGAATTATGAGAACTACAATTCAAGATGAGATTCGGATGGGGAACAGCCAAACCATATCAGTAACCCACAAAGTAGAAACATATGTTATTCAAATACCAAACCTAAAAATCCTACTTAGGAACAGATATGGGGTATAAAGTTATCTTTTTTAATCAAAATTTTAAGCTACACAAAAAATAGCAATGGGCCCTTTGGATGACAGAGTCACAAATAACGGATGTTTATGTTTGGATAGATTTTAACTTCTTATGTCAGACTCCTATACTCTTAAGGTTCGCCCTGTATACCACATGGCAGAACTTCCAGTGGTGTCCTCAGACACATTCCATCTGGGGCTCCCTGAGCAGGGAGGCCTCCGTCACATCCTCACCTGGCTGTGCTGACCAGGCTGCTAACCCCACTCCTGCCCTCCCTCTGAAATCTCCTGTGTTGGTCTTCTGCCTGCTAGCTACTTCCTCTATTATTTGTACTACGTGTAAATTTTTCATAATTGATGTTGTGTTTAATTGGAGAAAAATAGTGTATATTTGTTGATAGTCACTGGATCACTTAAACAGTTCTTATTCCAAAATATTTTGAACTAAAATTACTCTCACCCTGTTGATATCACACAAAAGTGGTTTTTAATGTTTTTTTAAAATTTGTGGGATCTTCAAGTCAGGTATGATCTTAAGATTCTCCATTATGTTAAAAAGGAAGGGGAGGCGGAGGAGGATGTGGGGGAAGAGGAACAGCTGCTTTTTAAACTGGTATGGGGGTGGGCCCCCCACCCCACCCATCCTCACTTGTCACTCCAACTCTCCCTCTTTTGATCAGTTCACACAGGCTTTTCCATACCTCGGCCTTTGCAATACTTGAAAAGTTGTGATTCTGATGGCCCTTAACTCTTCTCTAATGCAGACTAAATGCTGATCAATACCATGTAATTAACGGAAGTCTTGGCCCTGAGCTGGTGATGCACTGTGGGAAAGTTGGGATAGGGGGCTGTGGGCATGGGCAGGGTGGGGAATGCTGTGGTTTCTTCTTCCCCAGCCCCTCTGGTTCCTCTCAAAGGATCTCTCCAGAGACCAAATACAGGCCCCTGGGGCTTTCTGTCAACTTCATACCCCAGCTGTCTGCTGGTCACCCGCCCACCATAGCCAGGAGGCCTGTCACAACCTCCCAGCCCCTCTTCTGCTACTTCTTTGGGCCCCATGGCAAGGGGCACTTGGGCGCTCACCCCCTCTGCTGCTGCAGCATGGACTATGGCATCCCTTACAGCGCAGAAGGTCGGTGGCCTTTAGAACCTTCACTCTTTATCAGGTCCTTAGCTATGTGCTCAGCAGTGGGAGACAGCGGGCAGAGGCTGAGATCCAACCCTGCTCGAGGCACAGGTGGGTCATGGTATTCAGGCCAGGCTTCCAGAAGGTCACACTACCTCTTGGTGAAGCCTCCACTCTGTTTCAGGTGCTGGTCAGTTTCCATAGTGTACCCTCCTCCCTGTTCCCCTAACAATCCTGAGAGGCAGGCAGGCTAACCCCCCGATATCAAAGTGGGCGGCAGCAGATTCCAGAGAACGCTGAAAGTGTGAGACCTCCAGCTCTGTTCTTTTTCAAGATTATTTTGGCTAGTTCAGAGTCCCTTGAGATTCCCTATGAATTTTAGGATAAATTTTTATTTTCTGCAAAAAAAAGACATTGGGATTTTAGTAAGAATTGTATTGAATCGTAGATTGCTTTGGGTAGTATTGACATATTACTAGTGCTAAGAGTCCTTAAAAGCAATAACCAACTGCTCATTCTAAATCTAAAAGGTGAAACAAGATGACCTAAATTAAATGTTCTTCAAAATTTCTGAACCTGTCACTATATGACTGAAGCTATTCATGTTTCTCCTCCCCTCTGTATTGCTGTATTGTCCTCCCCATTTCCCCTTCTGTCTTTTAAAAATGACCACAATATAGTAATGGAGCATGCCATATTTCATAATTTTATGTACGTAATTGGTTTTGCTAGCCACATGTGAAGTTTTCATTGTGTCACTTGGAACAACAACAACAAAAAAAGAGATGTATGGACAATTCAGCTGTCACAGATACCTAATAATCAGCTACATGCTAATGGATATATTTATCCAAAGTTTGTCACTATAACTAGAGAACCTTGATGGCAGACCCAATAATCATGTCATGTGTGGTTATCTTGCGTATGCTGCTCTTTCAGATTAACCTGTTTTCGGTAAGACACTTATTTTTTGATGATTTCAAAAGGGAAACAGCAGTTGTATCTGTTTTCTTTTAGGTGCTTGCCCAGCTACTGTGAGCATGGGGGCGAGTGTTCCCAGTCGTGGGACACCTTCTCCTGTGACTGCCTGGGCACAGGCTATACGGGCGAGACCTGCCATTCCTGTAAGCCTCACGCCTCCCTCTCATTTCTGTCAGCATCTCTTTGTCATTTCATTTTGATTAGTTGTTTATATATATCTGCATATTTGCAATCATGCAAACACATCAGAAGAGAGATTTCCACACTCAATTAATTTCTAGTTTATTTTTAACTCACCTTATTTAATACAAGGGTGTTGAGATACTGCATAGAAACATGTAGTACGAATAGGATTGAAAAAGGCAGCTGGCGAGCAATGGGGAACTAAGTCTAGGAGAATCAAATATAGTAAAAGGTAGAAACCAAATTAAATTAAAAATGCCTGATGCACCTTGTTCCATTACTTGAGTTGGACCATACTTTTAATTCTGAGAATTTTTTCAGTCAAAGAAAGGTGGAAAAACAATCTCTTGCCAGGCTGTCATATCCCAAGATTTAAGGTATTTAAAGATTTTTTAACAATCACGAGGATGATGCAATCATGGGATTGCAACATGGTAAAATTTTTGAAGAGGTAATTAGATATCTGCTAGAAATTAGAGGACCTTTAAGGCCTCCTATGACTGTGATTTTCTTTGGTGGTGGTGATGATGATTGTAAAGTGAATAATTGTAAAAGTATTAATGTATTGAGTACTTATGGTGGCCCTCTGCTATTGCTTTGCGTATATTAACTCATTTAACCCTATAGCAGCTCAGGGAAGAAAGTGCTCTTATCTTCATTGCAGAGCTGAGGACAGAAAGAGGTTAAGTAACTTGGCCCCCAGCTAGTTTGTGGCTCCATGAGTTGAGCTAAGGAGGTCGGCTCCACAGTCTTGGCTCCAGGATGCCTGAATGGTGGTCCATGTACCAGCAGTATCCACACCCCCTGGGAACTTTCCACAAGCACAGACTCTCAGGCCTCACCCAAACCTACTGAATCAGAACTGCTGGAGATGGGGTCCCGAGTTTGTGGTAACCAACCTTCCACGTGATTCTGATGGACATTTAAGTGTCAGAACAACATCTAAGGGATGGCATATTCTAACACTTCTCAACTGCCTCTGCCATATTAAAAATCATCTGTCTTTACTGAAGAATCATCCTCTGGGAATTTCAAAGGCCATTTTATTGACCTCTAATCTGTTGCAATTAGAACATCAAAGAAACCTGAAAAGCCTATTTTTTTTTAATGTTTTTAACTTTTACAGTTTTCTTTCTGTATATCTCTACTGATGTTTTTGAGCAACTTTTCAGGAATATTTTGCCCATCTCTGGGTCTTCAGGGAAACAGAGCAAGATGCAAAGTCCTCAGTTCCACTTGCTCATCCTGATGTCCTACTTGAAACTTCCAAGAACTCTTCCGTGAGACATATTTAATTTGATTTTCACAAAAACCGTAGGAGAAAGGCATGGTGTGGAGTGTTAAAATCTCACTTCACACATGCAAAGGAAGCATAGTGAGAATTCTGCACCCCCAGTCGAGGTTCTGCAGAAGATCTGGGCAAAAGGGGAGATAGTTCAGGACTGACGCTCACAGATTGAAGCGTGAAGTATGATTTTTGCACTGGAAGGATATCTGTTTATAAAGCCATGACACATTTTCTAGGAGTTAAGTGCCCTCTCAGACCAGAGACTAAATGTCTTGATAAGGTCACAGAGTTGGTGCAGGGACCAGATCTTTTACTTCTGTATATCTTCCATTCTCCAGGCATATAGTATCTTATCTAAAAGCAGATGCCTAATCCTGTGTATTACCTGACAACTTTATGTCCACCTCCACACTCAGTATCATCTCTTACATGTTGCATTTAATGAATAAGGTTATATCAGTGCATGGTTATTCACTGCAATCAAAATGTAACTTAAAAAAATTCGGAGGGAAAATATCAGGAGATTGAAAAAGTATTTCAGGTGTCAGTGTGATCTAATAATTGAGTTGACTGTTGTCCCAGCTAAAGGTAGACATTTGCCAAGCCCATAGCCATTGACTCTGAGACTAGACTGCCACACCTAGTTGAATAGGTTATTTTGTATTTCTAATTGTATAACATGTGTCAATTATATACAATTAATTGTATATAATTATTAATTGCATATAACTAATTAATTGTAGGTAATTATATACAATTAAAATATAAAATCAATTGTATATAATTAATACATGCTATACATTAATATATGTATACATTATCATTTAAAAAGCCAAACAATTCACATAAAGCACAAGTTCTAGTTACCTCCTCGATATCTGTCCCCATTCCAAACCTACTCTGTACCCTATTTCTAAGCATTGTTATTAATTTGAGTGAATCCTACCAGACATTTACAAATATATGTATCTATTTAAATCAATATGCCATAAGTGGCAAAAGAAAAATAGAGATTAATAATGTCAATGTCCATCTCCTGCAGTTATTAATTCCATACTTGGTAAAACATTTACTTGCACAAATGAAAATATTCAATTATTTTGGAGTAAATTGACATTATATAGGGAATATCTTTCAAAAAGTTTCTCTTTTGCTTTGAATTTCAATTATCTTGAATTCTCACTTGCAAAATACTTAGGGAAGTTTTTTTTTAATCAGCTTTAATTATATTTTAATGAAGAAAAGTTGATGGCATATAAATTCTATTTCTCACTTTAAAATGCTCATTCATAGGTTGTTTTAAAGCAAGCAAATGGTATAATTGCTGCATAGCTTAAGAAAAACTTTACAGAATGTTTATCAGAAAATACCAGATTATTTAGGCAGTTTAAAACCAATAGGCTCAGGCATTCAGTTATTACAGGTGAAATGAGGGTTTCTTCTTTAATTATAGAGTTTAATTCTGAAGTATAGTTGCTATGAGTTTGAAAAGAACCATGCTTCAACAGCACACAGGATTCAGATTCACAAGGTTCCCTCTCATATCTCTTCAAGATTTTTACACTGTGCTTCAGAGTTTGCATGCTTTCTTACCTAAAAACAAAAGAAAACATTTATGTACAGAAAGTACAGTCTCTAGCCATTGCCAAAAGATTGTCTGTTGACAATTCCCACTGTAACTACATCTTCATTTTTGAACATCAGCACAATCTTTCTTTCTTCCTCAAAACAGAAGTACACTGCATACTGAATATTTATTCAGCATCTAACAACATCCAACATTTAAATGTATTTTGACTAGGTAATTTTCTTTTCCTTTGTTAATAAAAATAAATTTAATTTTTTAAATGTCATTTTTCTTGCATCTCATCAAATATACTGTCGTAACTATAAAAATGATATTGGGTCATATGTATCACATGTCTGTAATTCAGAAATACAAACCTTCGGACACCGACTCTACATCTGGAGAGATTTTTTCTGGTTCTTATGGCTGATGTTCCCCTACAGCCCTCTATGAGCAGTCCTGTGAAGCCCACAAGCACCGAGGAAACCCGTCAGGGCTTTACTATATTGATGCAGATGGCAGTGGCCCCCTGGGACCATTTCTTGTGTACTGCAATATGACAGGTATGTTGATAATCGTTAGATGCATATATCAGAATAGACCAAGGAGAAATTTACCTAGATGGCAGCATTATTAAACATGCAGTTTGATAGTGTGTACTTGCTAAGAAGAAGCATTAAATATATATTTGTTAATTTTGTTGTCAACAAAATTTTCTTGCATTTCTTGTTTGAGTGTGTTGGATTATAGGCAAGATTTAATGCTCTGCCAGGGCATCTCTCTAGCTCCTACACTCCTCATAATACATCTGTTCATGTGCATCATGATAAAATGGAAACCTCTGATTCGTGGTTTACATGTTTTCTACATTTAGAAAAAACGGAGGTCTTTAAAAGTACTAAGAAATAACGTATATGTGTGTTAATGTTTTATGTGCATCTAAATAATTCAGTGATTTGTATGGCGTATAATTTTTTCATAACCAAAGAAATTTGATTATTTCTCTGGCTTTAGATATTATTAGAATTGAACATAGCTTGATAATAGAAGATTGCAGTAGAATCCCTTTTAAATAGATACATTTTTACAGAAATTTGTTGTCACCTAGCTCTTCCAACTCTCCAGAAAGTGGAAATCTGGAATAAACAATTCTCATTTATTGTGCTGACAAAAGGTTTCAAAAGTATATAAATTTGGACAATAAACAAATGAGTCAGCAGGCACCAAGAAAAAAGAAAACAGACAACTGAAATTACATAGGCATTTAAAATGCCTTAGCAAAGGGTGCCAAAAAAATATGAAAACTTTACAGGGGAAGTTCAGAACATTCAGATCCACCTGCATAGCAATGTGCTGAAGATAAAGACGCAGATGTTCTGCCATGAGATACCAATTATCTCCAAAATCCCTCGACTCAAACAATCAAACCAAAGTGAGAAATCCCATAAAAATGGTCTCGGTGGATATGAAAAGTCAAAGTGTACTCAAAGTCACAACCAGGAAGGACCTTGGTTGTCATCATTCTAAGATGAGGAAACCAAGGCTCAGAAAAGTTGGTTAGGGAAGTATCTACTGACAAAATCTAGCTAATGATGGAGGAATCACTAAACTCTGGTCTCCTTTCTCCCTAGAAAAGGTCACCTTCTCTGCTGCATTGCTCTGTAGCCAGTAATATATCCTCTAGTTGTACAAATCAAGCAATAATGATTATAAAATGTGCAATGTCAAACTGCTACTCTAATAGCCTGAAATGTATGTTTGGTAAAAGCCTTCAAAAAGCAGTTGCTTCGGAGCTTGGAAGTAGGCACTCTGTCTTAAGAACAAGTAAAAAGCCAGGCAAACATAAAAAATCAGGAAATTTTTTTAGATCCAGCAGAGAAGTGAGGTCACAGAAGAAACCAGTGTCCCCCCAAAATTGGAGAGACAGGCAGGCTTATACATAGAATGACAACTTTCTTCCACAAGCAGAAACCTTCCAGGAAACCACAGTCAAGGTAGGAAAACCTAAACTTAACTGACAGATTGCTGGATGCTCAATGTGGACACATCTGAGAATTCAAAACTCCAGGAAGACCTAGTCAGAGAAGGGTCCCCATAGTTCTGTGAGTTTTACACCCAGGAGCTTGACCAGGTTCTCACAGTGAGTGTTGGAGGAAAATCTCCTCGTGCTTCCAGAAGAGGGAGGTGAAAAGGAACCCTCTTGCAGTACACCAGAGCTTTCTGTCCTTCTTAACAAGGCCTTTCCTCAAGGGCAAATATTTCACCTAAGCTACTGGTGTTTTGTTTTGTTTCTCCAGAGCCTAACCTACTGGAGGAAGGAAAATACCCACCTCTAGCCATCCTGTCCCATATCAGGGTGGTGATGGGAGGGAGGGCTAAGAAGATCTTGCGAAGGTCATAGCCCAGAGGCACAGGCTCCCCAAAGACTCAGACCTAATCACAGGACTACAGAATCGTTTCTCTTCCCACACATGTTACTTTTAGCACTACAGGCCTCTTTGCAGCGGTTACTTTTACCTGGTACATCACATATGGGCTATCAAGAAAAAATTTCAGCTGGACTTGTAATCTCATGACTTTGAGAAGCTGAGGAGGGAAGAGCATGAGACCAGTTTGAGACTAGTCTGGGCAACATAGTGAGACACCCACCTCTACAAACAAAACAAAACAGGCATGGTGGCACATATCTGTAGTCTCAGCTACTTGAGAGACTGAAGTGGGAGGATCGCTTGAGCCTGGGAGTTGTAGACTGCAGGGAGCCGTGGTCACACCACTGCACTCTAGCCTGGGAGTGCAGAGGAACACCTTGTCTCTAAAAAAAGAAAAATAAAAAGAATTTCCAGGCAAAAAACACACTTTGAAGAGACAGAACAAGCATTAAAAACAGACTCAGATATGGCAGGGATGTTGGAATTATTAGACCAGTACTTTAAACAACCATAATTCATATGACAAAGGCTGTAATGGACAAAGTAGATAGCATGCAAGACCAGATGAACAATGTAAGCAGCAAGAAGGAAATCCTAAGAAGCAAAAAGGAATGCTAAAGATGAAAAACAGTGAAACAGAAATGAAGAATGCCTTTGATGGGCTTATTAGTAGACCAGGCACAGCTGTGGAAAGATCGCTCCCTAAGCTTGGAGAGATCTCAGTGGAGACTTCCAAAACTGAAAAGCAAAGAGAAAAAAAGACTGAAAAAAAATCCCCGAAACCCAGAACACAATTTCTGAGTACAGTGGCACAACTACAAAAGGTGTAACATACATGTAAAGGGAATTTTAGGAGAAGAAAGAAAGGAACAGAAGCGTATTTGAAGCAATAATGACTGGGAATTTCCACCATTAACATCAGACACCAAAGTACAAATCCAGGAAGTTCAGAGAACACTAAATCGGGAGAAACGCCCCCAAAACTACATCAGGCATACGTTTTCAAACTATAGAATTCAAAGGTAAAAGCAAACTCCTAAATATAGTCAGAGGAAAAACGCACCTTACCTACAGAGGAGATAAGTATTACATCAACTTCTCTTCAGACATCATGCCAGCAAGAAGAATGGAGTAAGATATTTAAAGTGTGAAAGAGAAAAAAAAACCCAGCAACTTAGAATTCTTTATCTTACGAAATTCTCCTTGAAAAGTGAAGAAATAAAGACTTTCTCAGACAAATGAGTTCTCCAAAAAGAGATAACCTTAATATGTATGCTCCTGACAAGAGAACACAGTGGATCTTCTTTTTCCTTCTGGGGCATATAGGAATGGGTACACCAGAAGCTGGGGATTTCATATGTTATACTGAGTAAATTTTATTATTCACATGCAGGCAATTCCCATTTACAATGGTTCTACTTACAATTTTTCGACTTTACTGTCTGAAAACCATGTGAATCCCTATTTCAAGTACCCATACAACCATTATTTTTTTACTGTCAGTGCAGCAGTTAATAAATGACAGGAGATATTCAACACTTTATTATAAAACTGGCATTGTGTTAGATGGTTTTGCCCGACTGTAGAGTGATTTAAGTGTTCTGAGCACATTTAAGTGAATTGAACCAGCTTGAGCTAGGTTCAGTAGGTCACATGTATTAAATGCATTTTTAATTTATAATAAGTTTATTCACGTGCAACTTCATCATAAGTTGAGAAACATCTGTACTGCTAATTCCATTCGAAATCATGAAGTTAAATTAGCTTAATTTCCAAAGTTGAATATTTATTTGAGCTATGGGAGTGGAACAGGGATCAACATATTATAGTTACCTCCTCCTGGGCCATGAGACACCCTCCAGTGAGTAGAACACACATGTCTCTGACTCAACCACACCTCTGAACCCCTTTCCACATTTAACCAGTGTTATAATTAATCTACTCATCCAGTTCACTTGAGCCCAGGAGGTCGAGGCTGCAGTAAACTCTGAAGGTGCCACTGCACTCTAGGCTGGGCAGAGAGCGACCCTATCTCTAATAAAAAAGAAAAAGAAAAATAAAGGGGTTATATTAGATGCTCTTTAAGATCCTTTCCAGTTTCATTGTGTTTATAATCTGTTGAAATAAATTGTGAGCAATTAGGGAAACCACAGTGGTCTGCGTCTTTCTTTGGGTCTTTTACTACTGATATAAGGAGCAGTGAGTCGAGTGGAATTTTATAAACACAAATGCATATCCTATAATGTCCCTCGTTACTATTCTCTTCAGAAAAACAGTTTTACACATGTATTCTCAACAGTTCCCTTCTCAGTACTGAGGACATTTCTATTATTACATCCTTAACCATGTGTGACTGCAAATCTATCATACTGACCACCAGCCTATGTGAACTACTCTGGACCATCATTTCTCTCCCACTGTGCTGCAAATATGAACACATGGCCAAAAATGGCATGTGATCGATCATCTTCAATGCCCAACTTAGTATTCCAAAGGTTTTTCTGTATTTGATTCAGTTGATAGGAAAACTCTGAAGGTGAGAGTAGGTGATGTGCACAGAGTAACACCAGGTTGTGAAAATTCTAAAATGAGGCCAGGCGCAGTAGCTCACACTTGTAAATCCCAGCACTTTTGGAGGCCGAGGCGGGTAGATCATCTGAGGTCAGGAGTTTGAGACCAGCCTGACCAACATGGTGAAACCCCGTCTCTACTAAAAAAATACAAAAGTTAGCCAGGCATAATGTTGTGTGTCTGTAGTCCCAGCTATTCGGGAGGCTGAGACAGGAGAACTGCTTGAATCCAGGAGACGGAGGTTGCAGTGAGCTGAGATAGCACCACTGCATTCCAGCCTGGGTGACAGAGCGAGACTCTTGTCTCAAAAATAAGTAAAATAAAAAATTTTTAATGAAAAAAATACTTAGACCAATATTAAAGGAAGAACCCATGGAACTGAAATTGCTGTAGGCACTCTTACAGCCTCCTTTGGTGATCAGAGTGAGCCGAGTGATAATTTAAGTTAAAATCGCATTCATTGTTTAAATTTGCAGATTGTTTCTGTACTTGCAGCTCATTTGTGGATATTACACCTTTGCTCTCCATGGGGTCTGTTACTAAAGAGATAGTCCAGTAGCACAGCTGGTTTCCTTGTCCTTCTTTCCTCTGATCGCTGTTGCTCTGTTCTTGTTATTAGGTGTGTGTGCGTAACAGTAAGGCTGTGAAATGTGTCTTACGCACGTTAAGCACCCAAGCCATGAAAAATCCTGAGATGTGAAGGTCTGGTAGGGTGATTCTCAATGTAAAATGTATTACATTGTTTTGCTTCTTAGTTCTTAAAAAATCCCCATATGAATATTTCTTAGTCTCTCCAGTTTGGAAAAGTTTTATGTAAAATGTCCATTATTCTAAATATGTCTTTTTAGAGGATAAAGGACCAGACAGCACCAGCATAGTAGAATTGAAGCGACTTCAAGTCTGGTGGGAGGTCTATTGCTGGGAACAGTAAAGAACTCAAGATGTGCTTCTTCCCTTATGAGATTGTGGAATCGTTTTGTTTTTATTTCATAAAAACAATATAAGTAATCAAGTGACAAAGATACATCAGAAATTATGTCAGCAGGCAGTCAGATGTCCAGGGTCACCGTCTGGAAAGTGCTGTTAGAAGCTCTAGGCTTGTGATTCCTCCGGGCTTGGTCACTGATGGAGAAGCTGACACAATTAAACCACTTTATTTTAATAGAGCCGCTTCCTATTATACCCGTGAGTGTGTGGGTCACATCGTCCCAATATGTATCCTTTATTAAATGTATTTGATAATGAGAGAAGTAGAGGCACACACAGATGAGGAAAATGCAGATGAGTTTAAAAAGATAAAGGTGTGTTGTGTTGACGTAAAAAATGGTTTTAACAACTAAAAAGTTATTGCTTACATGACATATTTTTAGGCATGACGTCACAGAAGTCTGATGATCAGTTCTCCTGATATGCTTTGTCTTAGAGGCTTTCTGGCTCAGTACATTGTTATACAAGTCCAACCCCTCAAATCGGGCCAAACATGCAGTAATGCAAATTTCTATTAAAAGCTAATTCACACAGAAGATGCGTCTGCTTTGCCCCTTCCTGCTGGCCTCTGCCGCCCAGTGATGCCTCTCCTTTGCCCATTTCTGCTCAGCAGACGCCGCGTGGACCGTGGTGCGGCACGGCGGCCCCGACGCAGTGACCGTGCGAGGCGCCCCCAGCGGACACCCGCGCTCCGCGGCGTCCTTCGCGTACGCGGCGGGCGCGGGGCAGCTGCGGGCCGCGGTGGGCCTGGCGGAGCGCTGCGAGCAGCGGCTGGCTCTGCGCTGCGGGACGGCGCGGCGGCCGGACTTGCGAGGTAAGCGCCACAGTTGGGGGCTGCAGGGGCGCGCGGGGCCGGGACGCGGCCCGAGATGCGTTTCCAGAGAGAAAAGCCTTAGTTCAAAGCCCTGACCGCTCTGTCTCTTCCTGTTCTTGACTGGACTAAAGAGCAACCAGGAGCGCCTTCCCGACCTTTGAGAGACGTTCAGCGATCATACGCAGGACTAGTGACTTGTCCTTTTTTATCCAGGGAGATTTCGCTAATACCTTATGAATTAGCTTTCCTTTTACACTGGGGATAATGACTGTAGGGCAGGATGGGTCTAACAGGGTTCTTCATGGAGACCAGTAACCTCCTTACTCTTCTCCAAGTCTTCTCTGCATCTACCTGGAACTGTTGTTTCCTCCCTTTAGATTATTTCAACATGCCCTTCCTCAGCCCCGCCACTGTCACTTTGGTCTAGGATGAAATAATTACTAGAGTATTACAAACGTTTTCAGTGGGTCTCTCATTTTTCTGAAATTATGTCTTGAGAAATGTATACCTGAGTCTTCATAAATGGAAGTAATCTTTAGAATAAACTCTGCATCTAAACCCTCTTCTCCTAAGTCAAAGGCCGACTTCTCCCTCCTTTCCAGAATCCCCGCGGTTCCCTGCGGAACGCTCCACTGCTCCCCAACATAGCTTCCATATGGTTTCTTGAAAGCACTTATTATTACTAATTATAGGTAAATACTGAAATTTGCCTTTTTTTTTTTTTTTTTTAATTTAGCAATCACAAATCGTATACAGTCGAGAGGATCACTAGAGCCCAGGAGGTCCAGGCTGCAGTGAACTATGATTGCTCCACTGCCCTCCAGCTTGGGCAGCAGAGCAACAACTTGTCTTAAACAAACAAAAAAGTATATGTCAGTAGCATAATAAAGCCACTGAAATCAATTTCACTCTTAAATTTTCAATACAAAATTTTCTTTTGTTAAGTTGAAAAGTGGTGTACCGGCTCGGTTGGGAGACCCCCACCCAGGCGGCGCTGAAGGTATTGAGAGGCAGACACCCAGATGGCACAAGAGAGTGGATCTATCCTGGGGACCAACAGCCTGAGAGCCTCTGGGGCTGACAGCTCTCCAGGCTGAAGGCCCGAGCAGATTCTCATCCACGCATTTATTTGCTCTTTGAGAGGTGATTCTTATTAATACACAGGCACTCTACATTTAGACATAACTTAAGAATATACTAAGTAGGCAGCTGTTACCCACCTATCACTAAAAAGTACCCTCCACAGAGCCATGGGGGCAGGGTAAACTTAATGTTTCTCAGCAGCGGTGTATGACTGTCACCTGAAGGTGGTTTGTGTAGATCCACCAACCCATACCTGCATTGGCTTCCTAATCGGTACTGGCTAATCAGCCCCTGGAATATACCAGATCATTTCCACTATCTGGATGGCCTTCCCATTCCCTCAACCCCTGTCTGCCTTTCACATTCTTAAATCTTACCCACTGTGCTTGACCTGTGTAATCTGCACCTCTGTCCCTTCCCAGGGTGATGACTCTCTCCTCTGGATGGCTGCCAGCCAATTTGGCCTAGTAGAAAGAGCAAAGGTCTCCTTGTATTCCCAGTTTGAAGTTCAAATGCTAAGTCTGTCACTTAGCAGCTGGGGAAATTTAGGTCACTGCTTAATCTTTCTCAGACTCTGTTTCCTCTTCGATGAAGTGGACCTTGTAGTATGGATCTCTTGGGGTTTCTTTTATAAATGAGATAGGCTACATAAGTTCAGTAAGTAAGAAACTCTCATTCCCAGTTCTTCAGTTTTTAAAAGTTGGCATAACAAAACTTAATTATTTGTTAGTTCATTTCCGTTGAATTTTAATCAGTGAGAAAGATAGTTACAGAAAGCTAAGGCAGGAGTATGGAACAAAATATATTGGATTGGTTAACCAGGGATGGAAGGCAAAGTGAAGACACTGAGCAAGCCGCCAGGGAGTGCTCGTCTAATGGAACCAGAAAACCAGAGCCCCTAGTGAGTCGGCGAGGAAGCACCTCACATTGGGACTAGCCCATAGTCTTGACACTGCACAGGTCAGCAACAAAATCCTCCCAACAGGGCTAGTATTTAATTAATGTGTTTACTAGCTGTTACCTGTTGGCTTTATTTCTAGACATAAGGATTATTCTAAAACAGCAAAAACAAAACATTTTAATTTGGAGACTCAGTGGCTGAAAATGAATATGAGTGTGTAAAACTACTCAAGGAACAAAACAGTGTTCCTCTTCTGTACATGCTCAATAGATAAGTATTCCTCGTTTGTGTGTCTTATGACTGCCACAGCAAAGCTGCCACTGGAGAATTTTAAATATAAACTCAATTTAGACAAACATCTAAGCTCGACCCAATATTTCTGGAGCTCTTGTTTAATATAGGGGTGAAATAGGAGGATAGCATGGCCTAAATTTCCTTTATGATAAGAGATCTGACATGCTTTGCCTTGCCAGTGGAAACAAACAGATCAGAAGGAACTTTAATCTTATACTTTACTACACTGTAAAATGAAGTAACACCTGATTCTGAAATTGTGCTGATGCTGGTGTACTGCATCCGATAGCCAGGAATGATCATTTAATTGGTCTGAAGTGCAGCCTTGGCTCTGGAATTGTTAAAAAAAAAAAATCCCCAGGCAATCTTTTGGAAACTACTGGGTTAGGAGCTAAAATAACACAAGAAATAGAATATTCTAAACCAGTCAGTGATAAATTTCCTATGAAAAGAGAATTTTAAAAATTTTTTGTGAGATAATTGTAGATTTCCATACTCTTGTGAGATATAACAGAGAGAACCTGAGTAGCCTTTAAGCAATTCCCCACCACCCCAAGGTAACATCTTGTAGAACTGTAGTGCAATATCACAGCGAGGATACTGACATCCATACAGTCAAGGCACATAGTATTTCCGTCAGTACAAGAATTCCTCCTATTACCCATTAAAAACCACACCTACACCCTCGTTCCTCCCACCCACCAGTGTAAAACCCCTGGCAACTACGAATATGTTCTCCATTTCTATGGGGAGTTTTAAATTTCAAGAGTGTTATGTAAATGAAATTATATAGTATGTACTCTTTGTAATTGAGTTTTTTTCACTCCATGTAATCCCCTCTAGATTGATTTGCATGGTTGCGTATATCAGTAATTTGTTCCTTTTCATTGCTGATTAGTAATTAGTGGCATGGATATACCAGAGTTTGTTCACTCATTGAGGAGCACTTGGGTTGTTCATTTACAGTCCACGGTAATTAAGAATAAAGCTTTTGTGAACATTGTGTACAGGTTTTATGCAAACATACGTTTTCATTTCTCTGGCATTAATGCCCCATAGTGCAGTTGGTAGGTCATATGGTAATTGCATCCTTAGTTTTATAAAAAGTTGCTAAATTGTTTTCTAGAATGGTTGTACCATTTCCCCCAGCACTGTATGAGGATTTCATTTCCTCCACATCCTCATCAGCATTTGGTGTTGCCAGCATATTTTAGCTATTCTGATAAGTGTGTAGTAATATCTTTATCGTGGCTTTAATCTGCATCTCTCTGATGTCTAATAATACTGAGCATGTTTTCATAATGCTTATTTGCCATCTGTGTATCCTTTTCAGTGAGATAGACATCTGCACATGTGAGTGTTTTTGTTGTTGTTGTTCCGTTTTCTGACTGGATTGTTTGGATTTGTTTATTTTGTTTTGTGACTGCTGAATTTTCAGTTCTTAATATATTCTAGATACTAGCCCTTTGTTGGATATGTGATCTGTGAATATTTTTTCAAACTCTGTTGCTTGCCTATTTGTTGTCTTAACTGGATTGTTTTAGAACAAAAGTTTTTTGATGAGATTCAGTTTATCATGTTTTCCTTTTAGATTATACACTTTGTGTCAATTCTAAAAATTCTTTACGTAACCCTAAATTCCAATTCCAAAGACTTTGAATATTTTACCTAAAAGTGTTATAGTTTTACCTTTTACTTTTAATTCCATGCCCTCTTTGGGGATCCATTTTATGTAAGATGTGAGAGTTGATTCTCTCTCACTGTCTCTGACTATGAATGTTCAGCTGCTCTGGAACCATTTGTTGGAAAGATTATCCTTCCTGCATTGAATTGCATTTTTAACAGTGTTAAAAATTGGTTAACATATTTGTGTGGTGGGTCTGTTTCTGTATTCTTTATTTGTTTCATTAATTTATATCCCTCCACCAATATCACACTGTCTTGAACACTGTCTTGAATGGCTGTATAGCAGGGTTGAGTTATTCCTCCTGCTTTATTTTTCTTTTTTGAGATGGTTTAATTAAGCTATAACTTGCCTCATTCTGTATAAATCTATGATAAATTTATGTCTACAAATCTTGCTAGAATCTTGATGGGAATGACATTAAACATATAGCTCAATGTAGGGAAAATTGGTGTCTTTACTATTTCGAGTCTTCCAATCCATGCATATGAGGTAACTTTTCATTTATTTGGATCTTTGATTTCTTGCCTCAGCATTTTGTAATATTTAGCATCCTGAGATTATATGTTTTATAAGTATACCTAGGTGTTTAGACAGTTTCTTGATTGATTATAAGTTCTGTTGTGCTTTAAATTTCTATTTACATGTGTTTATTATTAGGATATAGGAATATAACGATCAGTGATTATGAGCTTTTTTCATGTTTGTTGGTTGCATAAATGTCTTCTTTTGAGAAGTGTCTGTTCATATCCTTTGCCCACTTTTTGATGAGGTTGTTTTTTTATGTAAATTTGTTTAAGTTCTTTGTAGATCTGAATATTAGCACTTTGTTAGATGGCTAGATTGCAAAAATTTTCTCCCATTCTGTAGGTAGACTGTTCACTCTGATGACAGTTTCTTTTGCTGTCCTGAAGTTCTTTAGTTTAATTAGATCCCATTTGTCAATTCTGGCTTTTGTTGCCATTGCTTTTGGTGTTTTAGTCATGAAGTCTTTGCCCATGCCTATGTCCTGAACAGTATTCCGTAGCTTTTCTGCCAGGGTTTTTATGGTTTTAGGTCTTATGTTTAAGTCTTTATTCCATCTTGAGTTAATTTTTGTATAAAGTGTAAGGAAGGGGTCCAGTTTCAGTTTTCTGCATATGGCTAGCCAGTTTTCCAAACACCATTTATTAAATAGGGAATCCTTTCCCCATTGCTTCTTTTTGTCAGGTTGGTCAAAGATCAGATGGTTGTAGATGTGTGTAACGCTTTTACACTGTTGGAGTGTAAATTAGTTCAACCATTGTGGAAGACAGTGTGACGATTCCTCAAGGATCTAGAACCAGAAATACCATTTGACCCAGCAATCACACTACTGGGTATATACCCAAAGGATTATAAATCATTTTGCTGTTAATACACATGTACATGCATGTTTATTGCAGCACTGTTCAAAGTAACAAAGACTTAGAACCAACCCAAATGCCCATCACTAATAGACTAGATAAAGAAAATGTGGCACATATACACCATGAAATACTATGAAGCCATAAAAAGGATAAGGATGAAGCTGCAAATGGATTTTTTTTGGCAGGGATATGGATGAAGCTGGAAACCATCATTCTCAGTAAACTAACACAGGAACAGAAAACTAAACACTGCATGTTCTCACTCATATTGAACAGTGAGAACACATGGACACAGGGAGTGGAACATCACACACCGGGGCCTGTTGAGGGGCAGGGGGGTAGGGGAGGGATAGCATTGAGAAATACCTAATGTAGATGACGGGTTGATGGGTGCAGCAAACCACCCTGGCACGTGTATACCATAACAAACCTGCATGTTCTGCACATGTATCCCAGAATTTAAAGTACAATTTAAAAAAGAATGGATCATAAAAAAAAGAGTATAGAAATATAATTGTTTATACTGATCTTATATCCTCTTACTTTTTTGAACTTAACTTTTTTTTAGATTCCTTGGGATTTTCTATAAGGGAAATCATGTCATCTGCAAATAGAGTCAGATTTATTTCTCCCTTGTCAATCTATATGCAGATAATTTATTTTTCTTACTTTATTGTAGTAGCTAGACTTTGAGTACTAGGTTGAACTGGAGTGGTGAGGGCAGACATCCCTGCCTTGTTTCCTGTCTTAGGGGGAAAGCATTCATATTTTTCATTTTTTTTCCTATGTTATGAGCTTTTAGCACATTTTAAAAAAGATTCCTGATACTAATTCCTCTTTAATTTTTCCCAGATTGCTTTTTTTTAAATTTTTATTTGGCAGAGGGGCAGGCGGTGGACAGCAGTGGTAGTAATGATTGCAGAGATCTTATCTGAGAATGAGTTATAATTGAGTTGTGATAAGCAGTAAGGTAGAAGCTAAGTTCCAGATCTCAATTCATATCGCAATGGTAACAACCTATTGACATTTGAAAAAAAGCACCATATGACCAAGCATGTTTAAAAAATTGGTGAAGTTAATCCAATTTTATTTTCCTCATGCCCTAATCTGTGACAACTGCAACTTGTGTCCCCTGGCCCCATTCCTCTTTTTAAGATGGGTGACCTGACACCTGCTTTTTAAATTATGCTAACTTTACTGTGATGTGCACTCCATCACCCCAACTTTCACTCCTCATCCCCGGGAGCATCCCTTGTCCTAATATGCAGCTCTGTAGACCTAAGTCAGTGTCTGGCTGTATCATTTAATCATGGTCATTGCTGAGGAGGAGGTGCACTACTCAGAGCTGTAGTTGACCCATGGCACTTTGTTTCTTCTCATAAGAAACCGTTAACCTCACAGATGAAAAAGGCCTATCAATGCCATTTCTCTAGCCTCCAGATAAAAAGTCAGGACATCCAATACAATAAAAACACAGACCTCCAGAAATTTATAAGTCCTTACAGAGAGTACCATATCTTTCCAAATGTGTAATATACAGCTAGTTAGCAAAAAGATGTAATGAGATAAAATCAGTATCTTCGTATAATATTAAACTTTCTCAATGAACATTTCATAATTTCAAATAGATTTTATATGTAGTATGCAGATTACTCTGTATTTATTTTAATGGTGAATGTTTTATGAATGTTATTTCTATGGAAAGTATATAATATCACATGCAACTAAGGACTAAATTCTAATAGAAGAAAAATAGATAGGAATCATTTAAGCCTAGATATTGAAATATTGGGGGAAAAATATTGGTTAACGTGTTAAAGAAACATCTTTGTTTCAGAGGTAAAATACAAGTTTTTAAGTATAGTCTCATTTTCTCTCTCTCTCTCTCTGTCTCTCACACACACATACTTTACAGCTGGGAGTACAGGGAGATATATGGGAAGGGTGGTGGTGAGGGACAAAGTAGATGTCATCTTTCTCATACTTGTCTTTCAGATGGAACCCCACCGGGCTGGTGGGTTGGAAGAACCAATGAAACACACACTTACTGGGGAGGTTCTCTGCCTGATGCTCAAAAGTGTACTTGTGGATTAGAGGGGAACTGCACTGATTCTCAATATTACTGCAACTGTGATGCTGGCCAGAATGAATGGTGATTTCCACATGATTTCCCTGCACAAAAATGTAGTTTTAATTTTTTAATTATGCATAGTTAATTAAATGTCAGACAAGCTGGTACAAAAAGGTAACTAGATTAAAGTATGTTCAAGCAAGCTGAAATATAAGTTTTGATGAAATATGATCAGTTAATGTAAGGATTAAATTTTATGACTACAGATTTACTATTTCATTGTGAATACTGTATAATGTGTGTTTTATTTTTCCTAAAATAGAAACAGCTGCTAAGTTTTTCACTCACTGGAAATAAAATATTCTCTTGGAAGTTTAGTTTAGTTCATTAATCAATCTAGTATTCATGTGGCAATTCAAAAAGTGAATTTCTCCAAATCTTTGTCTTAAAATGATTTGGGATATAATGCTGCACATTCTATCATTCTTTTAGAAATTAACAGTAATATTAACACATTAGAACTCTGACAGGTCCTGCATAAAAGGACTGTGTTTATTTTGTAGAAGAAACAATTTTCCATACTCACTGAACTCTACTCTAGTGCGATAGCAAAACTTTGAGCACCAAGTGTTCTGTAGACCGCACTTTGAAACAACTAACACAGAATTTCAGGAATTTGAAAAGTATACTGTAAGCTTTTCTGTAAGCAGAAAAATTTTCTCATGTAGATTGCAATGACTCTTTAGAAGTTCATTTTGAGGTTATTATTGAAATGTGTATTGGTTTTCTTTTTGTTAAATTTGTAACGTGTAAATGTTTTTAATCTTTGGGTTCATGTCAGCAACTTAAAAAGCATTGTCGTAAAATAACTAGATCATGCAGAGTACATGCTTTTACAAAAATCTCAGGCCAGGCACAGTGGCTCATGCCTGTAATCCCAGCACTTTGGGAGGCTGAGGTGGGCGGATCACCTGAGTTCAGGAGGTTGACCAGCCTGGCCAATGTGATGAAACCCCGTCTCTACTAAAAATGCAAAAATTAGCCAGGTGTAGTGGTGCGTGTCTGTAGTTCCAGCAACTTGGGAGGCTGAGACAGGAGAATCACTTGAACCCAGGAGGTTGCTGTGGGCCAAGATTGCACCCCTGCACTCCAGCCTCGGCGACAGGGTGAGACTTCACCTAAAAAAAAAATAATAATGATAATAATAATAATAATGGTCAATCCATGAGTCAGTATAGTTGATTTGAACATAAAATATCTAATCTAAGCAGTAATTTGATTCCTGAAAATTGCGTTTATTATTTGGCCTACATGCTAGTCCACTTATTTATTCGGCATAAAAAAGTCTACTTTGTATCACTTTTAAAAATACTGTGAAATTGGTAACACTCACTTGAATCTACTGGAGCTTTCTATACAATACATACTATACACTTACATGGGTATTATTTTTACTCTACCTCATTTGAAAATTACAAAATGATCATATAGATTTATGAGACACTCTTTTTCAATATTTTAATGTACAATCCTAATATAGCTTTCTCTTACTTAAAAATGAATGCAGTTTTAGTGCAGTGAGTAGGAAGAACAAATCCAATCCATAGTTTCAAATCTGGCCACCAGTAATTTCCAGGTCTGAAGTAACCTCCCATCTATTAAAATGCTTTTGTACAAGATTTTGTATGATGTACATTTTAAAGTGTCTGATATTATAGTGTGATGACATTTGTTAGTTTTGGGCTCTGTAATGAGACAAACAGCCACCTTCAAGTCTTTTGAAGGACATCTTTACAGTCCTAGAGGTTTTCATTTCCTCCATTCCACAAGGGGCTTCTGCCTGCAAGGGCTCCAGCCCTGCAGCTCCTGGCTGTTGAGAAGACCTCCAGCTCATTAGTCCGTTCCCACCCCCATTTTCTATAGGTCAGAGAGGAGATCACTGGCAGGTTATTGCAAGAAAGCCAGAATGGCATATATGCTGGTGGCTTTATAACTTAATTAGAAGAACGTTAACCATTTTTTAAGTTACAGAACTCTCTTAGTATTAAGTGCATACTTTATTGTAGACGTCACATATGCTTAGGGCAGTAACCAGAGGAACGTATCACTTGGAACCATCTATATTGAGTGACCCTCTCATGCACTGACTTTGAGGAGGGGGATAGGAGAAACTGAAGTGGGTGCAGGTCCACTGACACCCTTAGCCGTGACACTTCAGCACCGTAAAGGACTGCATTCACGTGACAGAAGACTTGGGCTTTCATTTGGAAAACAAATTTAGGAGAGACACAGGTCTTAAAAATTAAATCCCCTCCGACATTCAGAAGGGAGCATTGTGGAGTCATTTGCTTTTTAATCTTATTTTATTTACTTTGCGCCTTCTGGTAGACAGGTCTGTTCAATAGTAAGACCATAAGCATTCTCAAATTCTGTCCCAACTTTGTAGAAAATGTTTTGTAAATGTGGGTGTGTGTATGGGGGTGGGGGTGGGGAATTCCAATTTCTATTTTAATTTTTCAAATAAAATTGATTTTTCAGTTTATAAAAATGGAATTTACTAATCTTATGAAATGAAAAGATTTATAATTATAATACAGATTAAGATGTAGAAATAAGAACCTAAATCATAGTTTTTATTCGATATTTTCTATTACTGAGGTGCCTAGTAAGGTTTTCTTGGTGGGAAGTTTATGATAAAAAAATAGGATTCAGAAATGAAGTAAAGTGAAAGCTATTTTAAGTTTCTTCAGGTATATGTCTGGTCAGGTGGACAGTAGTGTTGTTAATATAAACCATCACCATTTTTCCGCAAGGTGTCCCTGTAATCAGCAGCTCATCGAAAGTGTATTACTTAAAAAATAGTCAATGATCAGACAGTTCCTCAGTTACAGTAAGAACATTCTATCAAATAACTATGACATGCCAAACATTTATTATAAAAACAAATATATTTAAAAGGTACTATAATGATTTAAAATATTAAGCTATACTGCAAGTCAATATATGTGTATAAATGTAGAGTGGACTGTGTTCAAATACCCTATATAGTCTCTAAAATATACATATAACATATCATTCAACTGTCTGCAAAAATCCACAAGTTGTTTTGCTAGTATAATGATGACACATGTAACTATATTATTTGACTTCTAATAATTTAAATAGGACTTTTGTGGATTATCTTGGAGTCTTTAAAAAATAAGCACAAATAAAAAGCATAAAATAAGATTGTTTAAATGCATACAAGTGTACAAATAATCATAATAAATATGAGTAAACTGTTCATTTAAAAACCAGACATTAGATTTTATCATACTGGATTTGAAAAGAAGCTATGACTTGTTGACAGAAGATAAAATATAAGCATTCAGTGAAGTTGAAACTAAAAGAATGGAAAATATTTACCAAGTAAATACAGATCGAAAGAAAGCAGATATAGCTGTGTTGTCAGACTAAGACAAAAAGCAATGTTAGGGATAAACTTGAACTCTGTCTAATGCTAAGATGGACTCACTACAACGATCTCATTACCCTACACTTGTATGCATCATCAGAGTATTCAAAATATGTAAAGAAGTGATAAATATGCAAAGGCAAAGTGACACCCAAAACAGTGGAATAATTTATCATAACATTTTTGTGAATGAATAAGTGAAGCAGATAAGAATATTTTAATATAATTCATAAACTTGATATAGCAGCCATATTTCAAGTTTAGTAAAGAAAAATTATTTTTTGTAGAATGTAGTATACATTATTATTAAGTAAAGAAAATATTGCAAATGGGTGGAATTTTAACAAATTTTACAGAATTGCCATGATAGAAACTATATGCTTAATTATAACCAATAACAAATATATAACTTTTAAAAGCTCATGCGTGTGTCAGTTACAGACACAACAGAATATAAAATACATGTAAGTGATAAAAAGTTTGGAAAAGAAACAAACTTGGCAGATATTGTAGATAACATGATTGCCTACATAGAAAATCCAAAATAATATAAAGAAATATCAGGAAAAATAAGAGTTCAATAAGTTTACTGAATTTATGGTCAGTCGGTATTGAATTTCTATAAAATCATAAAATAATTACTATTGCAAACCTATTAAAAATTTATTTGCAATATTAACAAAAATGTCAAGTTCTGTGGAATAACTGCAGTACTTTAATGGAAAAAATTATGAAACTTTGTCAGGAGAATTAAGGACAGCCAAATAAATGGATTGACTCACTACTGTCGTGGATAATATGACTCAGCATCTTAAAGAAGTGGTTCTCAATCAGGTAATTTTGACCCTCAGGGGACATTTGGCATTGTCTGAAGACTTTTTTGTCATCACACAGAGAGGAAGATTGTTTATATTGGTATCTATTAATTAGAAGTCAGGGTGCTGCTAAACATCATACGATGCACAGGACAGCCCCCCATAACAAAAAAAAATATCTAGTCCAAAATATCAATAATACTGCTGGTAAGATACTTTCTTTCAAAGTTGACATTATCCTCAAATTAATCTATAATTTTAATGAAATTCAAAAAAATGCCAAGTGTTTTACTTATTTGTGTAGATTGCAACAAGTTGGCTTTAAAATTCATATGGAAATTACAGATGAAAGGATTAGCAAGGTAATTTTTAAGATGAAAAACAAGGTGAAGAGACTAGTTCTGTTAGCTGTCAAGACATACTATATTGCTATAGTAATTAATGCAGGTTGAATTGACTAAAAGATAGACAATTAAACAGAAACTGAGAATATGGAAATTTTTTAAGTGGATTAGGTGTGGATTGTAATGATTTTATTATTGCTGACCTAATCCCCTAAAATAATCATTAAAAGTTAAAGTTGACTCAATGTTTCTCCCTTTTAGCTTTCTTTGCAGCTGCCCAAATTTATGGCTCTACTTTGACTTAAATAAAGTTCTCTGGCAAATAATAAGTAGTAGCTTTTAGAAGTTTTCACACTTCCTAGAAAAGTACAATTTCAAGAACAATAGGAATTTTTAATAAATAAAATTTTTAATAAAATATAAAATTAAAAGCCAAAAGTCTTTGAAAGTTCTCTTAGTGAATTTTTAATACTGCTACAAGAGATTATGGTACCTATAAATGCACTAATTCCAAGTGTAGACAATAGTATAAGCTTTAGAAAATAATAGGAAGAAAAGAATAAAAATGGGATGCTCCTATTAGGAAGTTTTGAGGAAGTCTGATAACTACGACAAATCTTGAGTATTGTATTTTGATCTGCAAAGGTTGGGAATCTGCCTGTAACAATAAGAAACTGGTGAAAAAATACTGACCATCTTTATGCTCAGACTGAAAACACCAAGCTTTCCAAAACAACTGAAAAAACAAAACTTTATTATAGTATCTGCCCTAATTAAACTGAAATACACTGTGGATTCAAACATTCTCAGTATTTTGCACAGTCAATATTAAAAATTGAATGAAACTTGCAGCTTTCACGTGAAATAGATCTTTAAAATTCAATCATCCTCCATAAATAATAAAATTGCATTTTCTCTAATAGACTTGCTAAAATGGTAATTGCAGAAGTTGGAATAGTAATTTTTAGTGGCTACCAGATTAATAAAAAATTTCCTAGTCCTACCTCATTTACCAGGAGACATATTTCAGTCCACTCTAAAGCTGAATGGTGATGCCTTTACATAATCCATATTCCATTCTTTGCATAAAAATAACTAGGTTAGGCAATGGGATTTTCGTCTGAATTTTGGAAATAAGCTTTCTTTACCATTAAGTGTATTTATTCAGGGAATAATATTAAGTAATATAGCCATTTTATTTTAGTTCTATCTTTTCCAATTTGAAACTTTGATGCCTAAAGTGTTTTATAAAAGAAGTTGATTAATGGGTACAAAAGTACAGTTAAGTAAAATAAGTTCTAGTATTTGATAGTAGTAGGGAGATTATAGTTACCAGTAATTTATTAGCTATTTCAAAATAGCTAAAGAATTGTAATATTCCCACCACAAAGAAGGATAAATGCTCAAAGTGATGGGTATCACAGTTACCCTGATTTGATCATTACGCATTGCATTCAGGTATCAAAATATCACATGTACCCCCAATATATGTACAAATTTGACATGCCAATTTAATTTTTTTAATTCAGAAAGCCTTATTTTGAAAATACAAAAGTGTTGCAAATGATGAAATATCAGTTATGATTTTTTTTTGCCACAAATGCATACAAAAGAAGGTTTAGGAACTGGGCAATTTAAAAACTACAGTATTTACTAGATTCTGTAGAGTTTCTGTATCATAATGAGTAACTGGACTAAGAGTGTTTTATCTGTAAATAAGAATATACTTGTAGTTGAGGCAAATATAAAATATAAGCAAATGTATATAAATATAAGCATTTTATTATATATATGCATGTATGCAATATTTATTATTGGCCAAATATTTATTACATATACATTTATATACATATAATAAAATAATTTTGCAGAAGAGTAGACAAATGCCTTCAATTTGGGCAGAGACAAAATTAGTGGCATAGCTAAGACCAGGACCTGAGGGTCTCCTAGGGTATTCTCTAGGTCTCTTTGTATTGGATCCAGACATGTTTATTTATTTTCCCAGTCACATAATTAATACTCATGGTTTCCAATAGGCTGTATGCTTTCAGAAGGCAGAGACCATGTTTTATTCTGTGTCCATAATTCTTAGGACAGTGCCTGTTCGACAAAAGGTGAGTACTAAGTGCTAGGATTTGATTGCTGTTTGTATTTTGAATTCTTTGAGACAGGGTCTCATTTTGTCACCCAGGCTAGAAACATGGCTCACTCCAGCCTCTACCTCCCAGACTTAAGGGATCCTCACACCTGAGCCTCCCACATAGCTGAGACTACAGGTGTGCACCACCACGCCCAGCTAATTTTTGTATTTTTTGTAAAGACGGGGCCTTACTATGTTGCCCAGGCTGGTTTCAAACTCCTGAGCTCAAGCAATCTGCCCACCTCAGTCTCCCAAAGTGCTGGGATTACAGGCGTGAGCCACTGTGCCCTGCCTGTGTTTACTGACTGAACTACTGGGAACAACATTTCACAGACCACTTTCACATGCATTAGTCTATGTATTATTTATAAGGGTAATGTGTGTATTTTGGTTTTGAATCTGTGGGATTCATTTTCTATTTAGAAAGTTAACAAGGAAAGAAATACCCAGTAATCATAAACGGACTTTAAAAAATTTAATGATAAATTAATATTCTGCAAAATGAATATTTAAATCCAGTGTTACTATTTTTATTTGTAATGAATGAACATTTAGATATTATTCTAAGACAATTTTAAAGGGAAGTTATATGCTTAATAATCTTAAAAATATTAATATATTATCCCATGCTCACAAAATGACCACCCTTCTTGATTTGTCCCCTTTATTCTCTGTAATCATTTAGATTAGGAACTGGCAAATGAATCAGGAGTTGATAACCTCCTGCTTTGGGTGAAATCCAGACCACTAGTCTTATTCTAGTATTTCCAGCCTTCAGCACTACAAGACAAATGAATAAACCTGTTACTGAAAAAGACAAATAAATGGGAAAATATGAAAGAATTTTAAGATATATTTTTTAACTTGGAGAAGCAGTAATTTTCTTGTACTTCTCTGAATTTTCATCATTTAAATATACACACAGCAGATGCAGCTCTTTTTTAAAAATAAATTTAGAAATGACACATGGTTTTCTAGAGTTTCGAAGTCATACGATTTTTTAGAAATGCAAAATATAAACTCTTGTTTCCCTATAGTTTAATCTAAATTTTATTTTTCTTTATGTTAAAGTAACTTTAGAATAAACTTATTTGCCTAAACTGTTACTAGAAACATCTCTGTGATGTCTATTAGTTATTTTATATTTTGACATAAATACCTTCCAATAGAACACAGGGGTCTCTCTCTCTCTCTGTCTCTCTCTCTCTGTTTCTCTCTCTCTCTCTCTCTTTTTGAAAGAGGTCCAAAGCGGGAGGATCACTCGAGGTCAGGAGTTCGAGACCAGCCTGGCCAACATGGTGAAACCCCATCTCTACCACAAAGACAAAATTTAACCAGGCACCCACCTGTAATCCCAGCTACTCAGGAGGCTGAGGCAGGAGAATCGCTTGAACCCGGGAGGCAGAGGTTGCGATGATCCAAGATCACACTTACTGCACTCCAGCCTGGGCAACAAGAGGGAGACTCCATCTAAAAAAAAAAAAAAAATGCTGAGCACGGTGGCTCATGCCTGTAATCCCAGCATTTTGGGAGGCCAAGGCAGACAAATCACGAGGTCAGGAGATTGAGACCATCCTGGCTAACACGGTGAAACCCCGTCTCTACTGAAAATACAAAAAAAATTAGCCAGGCATGGTAGCACGTGCCTGTAGTCCCAGCTACTCAGGATGCTGAGGTAGGAGAATTGCTTGAACCCAGGAGGCAGAGGTTGTGGTGAGCCGAGACCCCACCACTGCACTCCAGCCTGGGCGACAGAGCCAGGCTGTGTCAAAAACAAAACAAAACAAAACAAAAAACCCTGCAGATTTAAGAATTCTAGTTGCTGAGCATGTTTGTGGTGAAAAGCCAAAATAATTCTGTTTTCAAAATTCCCATTTAATCAAATGGAAAATAGAAAGAATGGCGTACCAATCTATGATATTATTAGATTAATAATAACTAATGCTGCACAGACTGGGTTTTATGTGAAAGTATTTTGCACTTATAAGGTAAATGGATCTCTTGAGATTTGAAGAACCTAAAATTTGTAAGGCCATTTTCATTTATTTTCTCAATTTCCTCTTCTTTCCCATTTCCCACAACATCCAAACATTCAGCCAAATGGGAAGAGCAGTAATGATGATGACTACCACTCAACACAACTTTCCTGAGAACAGTATCTCCTTAATTCCACAACAAACATCATGAGAGAAATATTATTACATGGTGGGTACAGATTTTATTCTTCAGCATGAGAATAAAATATGTCACATTTAGGCCAAGTGAGGTGGCTCCTGTCTGTAATCCCAACACTTTGGGGGGCCGATGAGGAAGGATCACTTGAGGCAAGAAGTTTGAAACTAGCCTGGGCAATAGCAAGATCCATTTCTACAAAATAATAGTAAGATAAAATAAATAGGTAAAATAGAAAGCAATATCACATTTAATTTATGTTGATAAAACAAACACAATTTGCTCCAAGCCTCCTTTCTTTGGGTTTGGCAGAGTACTGCACCCAATCTTAGCCATTATTGGATATATTAGTTAACATTATATTAGCTACAAGTAAAAGAAAACCAAACAAGTAGTGGCTTAAACCAGGACAGGGGACTCAATGTCTTTTGATATCAGGGACCAGGAAAAAGAAATTGGAGCCTGGATCAATTCTAAAGGCCCATACCTCCCCCAGATAACCAGGCCATAGTGTATTGCTCACTAAACCAGAGAATGGAGTTCATGGACTATTATCAGTTGTTTCTTCTGTACAAATGCTCCAATATATGCTATAGAAACCATTAGCGAATTTAGGGGATCCTATCTGCGTAATATTAAATCAAAGATGTGAAGTCAGATTGCCTGGGTTTGAATCCTTTCTTGGCTACTTACTAAATGCATGGTTAAAGGAAAGAAACACAAAACTATTTTTCCATACTTTCAACACTTCTGACACCAATGTGTAGAGGTTTTTTCCCCACCAAACAGGTCTCCAGTTATGGCTCATTATAAGTCCACTCTTTATTTAGTGTCTATCAACTGGGTGTTGTACAGTTAAATTCAATTCAATACTATCTACCTGGAGTGCACCCAGATCCGTTAAGGTCCCAGTCCTACAAGACTCCCCCACTTCAGATGCGAATTGCAAGTCCCAGGTTGTCACTTGTACTTCTGACCAACCAGCTATAAAGCAGGGATTCCCAGAGGCCTCTTCTCCCATTCGATAGTTCACTATAATGGTTTACAAAACTTAGGGAAACATTTACTCAAATTTACTGATTTATTACAAAAGATATTACAAAGGATACAGATGAACAGCCAGATGAAGAGGTACATAAAACAAGATCTGGAAGGATCCTGAGTGCAGGAGCTTCTGTTCCCATGGAAGCAGGGTTGTACCACCTTTTTGGGATATGGATATGTTCACCAACTCAGAAGCTGTTGGAACCCCATACTTCAGGGATTTCTATGGAAGCCTCATAATGTTGTTACCAGAAAGGGGTCCCAATCCAGACCCCAAGAGAGGGTTCTTGGATTTCACACAAGAAAGAATTCAGGGTGAGTCCACAGTCCAAAGCAAAAACAAATTTATTAAGACAGTAAAGTGGCGAACGTACAGTTCCTCTATAGACAGAGTAGGGCATTCCCAAAAGGAAGAAAAGGAACACATCCACTCTAGGTACAATATTCATTTATATAGGATAAAAAAAAAGATCATGGGGAGATGTGCTCTGCTACAAGGGTTTGTGATAAAGGATTAATTTTCTTAATTACTATATTTTGCAAGAATCAATATGATTATCTTTAAAGCAAAATTAGGAACGCTTTTGCTCTCAAGATATCAGGGATATCAGGATACCATTCCCTCCTAAGTCTCCGTCTGTTTAATAAACATTATCAATCTGTTCCTTTAACAGTGAACATTTAGAAGGTAGGAATGCCTGACTTTCCGGGAACACAGCCCAGCAAGTGCCAGCCTCATTTTCCTAGCCCTCACTCGAGTCACTCTAGTTCGAACCCTCTGACAATGTAACCATAATGGATTATTAACTCAATCTTCAACTCCTCTCTCCTCCACAAAGGATGAAGTGCGTATGGGGCCAAAATTTTTAAGCTTCTAATCATAGCTTGAATTTTCTGGTGACCAGCCTTTATCCCGAAGCTATCCAGGAGCCCAGCAAGAATATAGAAAAAAATACCCTCCTATCAACCAGGAAATTCCAAGAGATTTAGGCACTCTGTGTTGGAAACTGGGGACAGACCAAATATATATTTCCTTCTTTTTTTTTTTGACACAGGGTCTCACTCTTTTGCCCAGGCTGCAGTGCAGTGGTGCGATCATAGTTCACTGCAGCCTTGAACTCCTGAGCTCAAGTGATCGTCCTGCTTCAGTCTTCTGAGTAGCCAGGACTACAGGGACTTGCCACCATGCCCAGCTACTTGTAAAAATTTTAGTAGAAACAATGTCTCCCTAAGTTGCAGGGGCTGGTCTCAAACTCCTGGGCTCAAGGGATCCTCCCACCTCAGCCTCCCAAAATGTTTGGATTATAGGTTTGAGACACCATGCTCAATCTAAATATGTATTTTTTATGTCACATGGTCTTAGGCAAGGTACTTATCCTTTTGATGTCTCAGTTTCCTCCTGGCATGTTAGAAAGACAAATATAGGCCTGGCCCTGCGGCTCATACCTGGAGGCTGAGGTGGGTGGGTCATTTGAGGTTAGGAGCTCGAGACCAGCCTGGCCAACATGGTGAAACACCGTCTCTACTAAAAATACAAAAATTAGCCAGGCGTGGTGGCACGTGCCTGTAATCCCAGCTACTCCGGAGACTGAGGTAGGAGAATCACCTGAATCTAGGAGGCAGAGGTTTCAGTGAGCCCAGATCACGCCACTGCACTCCAGCCTGGGCGACAGAGCAAGACTCTGTCTCAAAAAAAAAAAAAAAGAAAAAGAAAAAGAAAAAAAAAAGAAAGACAAATATAGTAATGCTTAGAAAGAACTAAGATTCTCACTTGAACCCAGGAGGTGGAGACTGCAGGGAGCCGAGATGGCGCCACTGCATTCTAGCCTGGGTGACAGAGCAAGGCTGTCTCAAAATAAAAAGAAAGAACTAAGATTTTTATGTAAATTTTTAACCTGAGTACTTGGACCTCCATAGGCTCCAAGGATGCAACTTTGTTTTAATATAATTGGTTTCCTTTGTAATCCCATGTATTTGTTTTATGCACATAGAACCATTACTTGGAAAGGGGGTCCCAGATTCTACCAGAAAGTCAAGAGTTCCATAAGACCAAAAAAAAAAAAAAAAAGGTTAAGAACATAGAACAGACCGCCAAGACTCTGTCTGCCCTGTGAGCATGGAGCTCCACTGCCCATCACCCGTGTGATGGTGGGCACAAAAGGACTCCTATGTGGGCGACGAGGCCTAGAGCAAGAGAGGCATCCTGACCTTGGAGTACCCCATCGAGCACGGCATCATCAACAACTGGGATGACATGGAGGAGATCTGACACCACAACTTCTACAACGAGTTGCATGTGGCTCTGAGGAGCACCCATGCTGCTGAGTGAGGCTCCCCCGAACCCCAAGGCCAACTGCGAGAAGATGACCCAGATTATGTCTGAGACCTTCAACATCCCAGCCATGTAGGTGGCCATCCAGGCCGTGCTGTCCCTGTATGCCTTTGGTCACATCATGATGGACTCCAGCGATGGGATCACCCACACTGCGCCCATCTACGAGGGGTATGCCCTCCCCCATTTCATCCTATGTCTGGACCTGGCTGGCTGGGACTTGACTGACTACCTCATGAAGATCCTCATGGAGCACCTCTACAGCTTCACCTCCACGGCCGAGTGGGAAATCTTGCGTGTCATCAAGGAGAAGCGGTGCTACGTCATCCTGGACTTGGATCAGGAGATGGCCGTAGAGGCCTCCAGCTCCTCTCTGGAGAAGAGCTATGAGCTGCCCAACAGCCAGGTCATAACTATCGGCAACGAGTGGTTCTGCTGCCCTAAGGCGCTCTTCCAGCCTGCTTTCCTGAGCATGGAATCCTGTGGCATCCACGAAACTACCTTCAACTCCATCATGAGGTGTGACACAGACATCTGCAAAGACCTG
The DNA here is from genome assembly GCA_963574225.1 of Lagothrix lagotricha. Taxonomy (NCBI): domain Eukaryota; kingdom Metazoa; phylum Chordata; class Mammalia; order Primates; family Atelidae; genus Lagothrix; species Lagothrix lagotricha. The sequence goes on along the minus strand of CAUYNB010072874.1, from coordinate 18,562 downwards.
TACGCCAACACAGTGCTGTCTGGCGGCACCACCATGTACCCTGGCATCGTCAACAAGATGCAGAAGGAGATCACCACCCTGGCGCCCAGCACAATGAAGATCAAGATCACTGCTCCTCTCCAGCACAAATACTCCGTGTGGATTGATGGCTCTATCCCGGCCTCGCTGGTCACCTTCCAGCAGACGTGGATCAGCAAGCAGGAATACGTGGAGTCCAGCCCCTGCCGCCTCTCCATCATCCACTGCAAATGCTTCTAGCAGACTGTTACTTAGTTACATTACACCCTTTCTTGACAAAACCTAACTTGCGCAGAAAACAACGTGAGATTGTCATGACTTTATGTGGTTTTATTTTGTGTGTGTGTTTTTGTTTTTGTTTTTTGGGCAACAGGAGCTTGACTCAGGGCTTAAAAACTGGAACAGTGAAGGTGACAGCAGTCAGTTGGAGTGAGCATCCCCCAAAGTTCTACAGTGTGGGCGAGGACTTTGATTGTATGTTGTTCTTTTTTTTAACAGTCTTTCCAAATATCGTGAGATGCATTGTTACAGAAAGTCCGTTGCCCTCCTAAAAGCCACCCTACTTTTATCTAAGGAGAATGGCCCAGTCCTCTCCCGAGTCCACACTGGGGAGGTGATAGCATTGCTTTCTTGTAAATTGTGTAATGCAATTTAAAAAAAAAAATCTTTGCCTTAATACTTTTCATTTTGTTTTATTTTGAACGATCAGCCTTTGTGGCCCTCCTTTTTTGTCTTCCGTTTTGAGACATATGAAGGCTTTCGGTCTCCCTGGGAGTGGGTGGAGGCAGCCAGGGCTTACCTGTACACTGACTTGAGACCAGTTGAATAAAAGTGCACACATTAAAAAAAAAAAAAAAAGCAGAACAATCCAGGCACATATTTCTAAGATATACGGCATATTAAATGAGACCCTTCAGTGGGTCTTTTAGCAGAGGCTTCAAAGCTGAGAAAAATAAATGTAAAGTACCCTGAGCATTCTAAAAGAGGATGCCAGACCATCCCCACAGGACATGCTGGTAGAATATGAAAGCCATTTAGCAATCCTCAGTTCTCACACACCTCCCAGGAATGATAAATCAGGATTGATGAAAGAAGACTGGAGAATAAACATGCCTAGAAGGGCCAGGCTTGGTGGCTCACACCTGTAATCCCAGCACTTTGGGAGGCTGAGGCAGGCGGATCACTTTAGGCCCAGGAGTTCAAGACCAGATTGGGCAACTTGATGAAGCCTGGTCTTTACTAAATATATAAAAACTAGCTGGGTGTGGTGGCGAATGCCTGTAGTCTCAGCTACTTGGGAGGCTGAGGTGGGAGGATGATGGCTTGAGCCCAGGAGATGGAGGTTACAGTGAGCCAACATTGTGCTACTGTACTCCAGCCTGAGTGACAGAGCCATACCCTGTCTCAAAAAAAAAAAAAAAAAAAAAGTGTAAGAGACAGTTTTCTGGAGTGCTGTGCATTTTTGTTCCCCTTTCCAGGAGTGGGAATAAGAGAGTGCTTATACCACACTATCTCCACCTCAAGCCAAGTAAAGGAACTTTAGGCAAGTTGACTCTGTGCCCTGGAATTTATGTCACCTGGAAAAGTCTAAAAGCAATAGACTATCTAGAGAAGGCTTTGATGGCAGAACAGAGAAAGAGAGAGAGAGAGAGAGAGAAAGAGAGGCCCACAGCAGAAGGGGCCTGTACTTGCAACTTTGCAAGAAAAATCCTCCTGTGGGCCATATGAGTGTCACGGAATGGAGCCAGACTTGAATTATCTTAGAAGGTTGTATCTTCAAACCAGGTTTAAATTGACCATCTAAAGGGAGAGCCACGGGTTTTTTTGGTCCAGGATTGGGGAATGAAACAATAAGAGGTCCCCAGCAAAGGAGACAGTCACTGAGGAACATACAAAAGGGCCAAGAAAAGAGCCAGCATTTAGAGCCACATGAAGAAGGTACTAAAGTCAAACTTATTTTTATTTATTTATTTAGACAGAGTCTCACTCTGTCGCTCAGGCTGGAGTGCAGTGGCACAATCTTGGCTCACTGCAACCTCCACCTCCTGGGTTTGAGCGATTCTCCTGCCTCTGCCTCCAGAGTAGCTGGGACTACAGGCACACATCACCATGTCTGGCTAATTTTTGTTTTTTTGCTTTGTTTTGCTTTGTTTGAAACAGAGTCTTGCTCTGTCACCAGGCTGGAGTGCAGTGGTACGATCTCAGCTTACTGCAACGTCTGCCTCCTGGGTTCAAGCAATTCCACTGCCTCAGTCCCCATACCTGGCTAATTTTTTGTATTTTAGTAGAGATGGGGTTTCACCATGTTGGCCAGGATGGTCTTGATCTCCTGACCTCGTGATCTGCCCGTCTCAGCCTCCCAAAGTGCTGGGATTACAGACGTGAGCTACCGCGCCCAGCCCCAAAGTCAGATTTAACTGCACTGGTTGGGTATATCTGATATTTTATTTAGAATAGTCAGGATCACTGCTCATTCCAGCTGAAACAATATGTGGCCAATGCACTTCATGAATGATTGATTAGCGGAAACAGCGTTTATCAAGTGACGACATTAAGCATTAAGCCTGACGGAAGAAGTCTAGCACATTGAGGATTTAAAAGCAATTATATATCCTAAGTAGATTAACACTTTTAGGTAATTCGTAGCTCCAATTCTCCTATTAACTGCAAAAACTTGGCAGTCCCAACAAATACCTCAGGGCCTCCTTTCAAATATATATAATGCTATAGTGCATATATTGGCCATTATATCTTTACTCTCATTACTCACCAAAAGTATTTTACAGGACCCTTCTATAAGTCAGAACTAAGCTAACCAAGGCATCTAGAATTCAGGGTATGGTTCTAGATGCTAATTTAGAACATCTATTCAGAGTACAGTGGTCTGTACACATATCTAAATATTACAGATTCAGTTCCTCAAAACATTAAATATATACTTATATGGTCCAGCAATTCTACTCCTAGGTAATGCCCAAGAGAATTGAAAACATACATCCATACAAAAATTCGTACATGAATATTCATAGCAGCATTATTCTTTTATTTATTTTTATTTTATTTTTTTTGAGACAGAGTCTTGCTCTGTCACCCTGCCTAGAGTGCAGGGTAGGATCTCAGCTCACTGCATCCTGTTTCCCGGGCTCAAGTGATTCTCCCATCTCGGCCTCCTCAGTAGCTGGGATTACAAGCACCCACCATCATGCCTAGCTAATTTTTGTATTTTTATAGGGGGCTGGGTTTCACTATGTTGGCCAGGCTGGTCTCGAACTCCTAAACTCAAGTGATCCTCTAGCCTGGGCCTCCCAAAGTGCTGGGATTATAGGCGTGAGCCACCGTGCCCCGCCTACAGCATTATTATTATTATTATTTGACAGAGTCTTACTCTGTGGCCAGGCTGGAGTGCAGTGGCACGATCTCGGCTCACTGCAACCGCCGCCGCCCGGGGTCAAGCAAGTCTCCTGCCTCCGCCTCCGGGGTAGCTGGGACTACAGGCGCACGCCACCACGCCCAGCTAAATTTTTTTTGTATTTTTAGTAGAGATGGGGTTTCACCATGTTGGCCAGGATGGTCTCGATCTCTTGACCTCGTGATCCGCCCGCCTCCGCCTTCCAAAGTGCTGGGATTACAGGCTTGAGCCACGGCGCCTGGCCCAGCATTATTCTTAATGGCCAAAAACTAGAAACAAATGTCCAACAACTGATGAATAAATAAAGTGTGATATAGTCATACAATATTATTTGGCCATAAAAATAAATGATGAACTGATAAATTTTACAATATGGATGAATCTTAAAAACATTATGTTAAGTAAAGAAGCCTGTCAGGCTGGACACGGTAGTGGCCTCTCAAGTAGCTGGGACTACAGGTACGTGCCAACCTGCCCGGCTAATTTTTGCATTTTTTAGTATTCTTCAGTTTTCTAATTCAGTGGGAAACACCGAAAAAAGCTAAAGAGGGAATGAAATCAATAATAAATGTATCATCTATACAGGACTAGAATGCCTCTTAACACTCATTCATCTGAGGACTGAGGTAGAAATTCTTAATCTTAGATCCATGGATTGTTTTCAGGGTTTTGAACTTGTATATATATACATTTTTTTCTTGAATGTAATGAGCATGTGTATATGCATTTTTTCCCAGGGGAAAGGCTCCATCGTTTTCACCAGATGGACAACCGTTCTACATCCCCGACAGGTTACGACCTGCAGTACTAGTTTTTCACAGGTTTGTAATGTAAAAGGATGCAATTCGTCGAATCTAGTTTTTACATCCACTTGAGCAGACAGTAGCTTCTACCCTGAACAAAAATGGCGAGAGGTGCTTCACACGTAGCCCCTCTGGCAGAAAGCCTGGAAGGCCCGCTCCGCTTTCTCTCCACCGTCCCACTCCTGACCCCGGAAGGACTCCGCCTTCCCCCGGCAGGCTGCTGCCGCTGCGCGCCAGGCTGCAGCTAGGAAGCAGGCGTGGGCAGAGCGGCTGTGCCTGGCCTGGAGCTCCAGGTACAGGCGCGGGCGGGGTGGGGTGGAGAGGCGGGCGGAGGAAGGGGAGAGCTGGGTAACCACGCAGTTGGGGCAGAGCCCCCGGGCAGGGGTGGCGCGGACTCCATCGCTGGCGTTAGTTCTCTTCCGAGCCAGGTGGAGCGGCGGCAAGCCGGCGGGTCGACGGCCGTGCCAGCCTGAACACCCCGACCTCGTCCCATCTCAGAAGCTAAGCAGGGTCGGGCCTGGTTGGTACTTACTTAGGAAAGCAGGAGGGTCCCCACGCCTTAGGGAGGCCTGCAAAGGAAGCGCGGAATTGGATGGGACCGCTCTGAGCCCGAGGAAGGGTCTGGACGGCCGAGGTGGAGGGAGCCTGTTTTCTCGTGCTCTTGGTGCAGAAAAAGGAAGACAGCAGAGGAGAGCTCGGCGAGGGGCTGCTGTGGGGTCGGGGGAGAGCGCGCTGGAGGTTGGGCAGCGGGTGAGGTTCCAGGTTCGGCTTGGATGCGGGTGGTTTTGAGCAGGGAGTGGCTTTTGGGTGTGAAAGATTACGCTGCTTTGCAGGTGCTTTCAGAGAATAATTTAGCACGGGAGTATTGTGGTGTCAGGTCCTTCTGTAAAGTTGTTAAATATCTATTTTCCGGACGGAGGACTCAGCTCGTTTTTGCAGAAGACTTTGAGACCTTTATTATTGTTGTTGTTATTGCAACTAAACATTTTTGCTCTGTTCAAAGTGGCTTCTCAGAGTTAGGTTATATAGATTTGTGCTTCATGTCAGTTTTCTTTTTGGTATTTCAGACTTTTCTTCCTGTTGGATTATAAAGTCAAAATTGTAGGATAGAATTTTAAGATGTGTAAGACACAACTGTTTTATGGCATATTTTTACTTCCCAAGTAGTTGGAATGGAGAGGAACAAGTAATATCACACAGGACAATATTTTTGGTTACGTTTTATAGATTCCTTCTACAAATTTGAGTAATCATAATCTACAAATTTGAATAACCACCTTCATGTTTATTTTTAGTATGCTTCTGAAATGACTAGTTTTTTTTGTTTTTCAATAATGATTAGGTTTGGAATCAACTTCCTCAGTAATTTTAAATGGAAGGGACTGAGATGGAATGCAAAACTAGAGGTTTGTCACAATCTTTTTTTCTTTTCTTTTTGAGACGAAATCTCGCTCTGTCGCCCAGGCTGAAGTGCAGTGGCGCCATCAGGGGTCACTGCAACCTTGGCCCCCAGGGTTCTAGCAATTATCCCGCCTCAGCCTCCCAAGTAGCTGGGATTACAGGCGTGTGCCACCATGCCCAGCTAATTTTTTTGTATCTGTAGTAGAGACGGGTTTCACCATGTTGGTCAGGTTGATCGGGAACTCTTGACCTCAAGTAATCCACCTGCCTCGGCCTCCCAGAATGCTGGGATTACAGGCATGGGCCATGGCACCCGGCCGAGGTTTGTCATAATCTTTTAAGAAAATCTCTGCAGCCAATTAAAGTGTTTGCTTTATTTTCCTTCTCTTATGCTTAAAATTTGGAATGCTCTATTATAGGTAAAATTCCTTTGGGTGAATGACTCAGTATTTTTTTTTTTAATACAGTAGCGTAGATTGCTTAATGATCCAGAATCTAATTAGTAAAAATGTTTCTCAAAATAAAATTTATTAATTTTTAGGGAGGGAGAAGAATAAATGTGCTTCTCCTCGCCTCCTTTTTACTGTAGTAATAAAAAGTAATGCATGTTGGCAAGTGTTTAAAAATCAAGTATTACAGAAAGACTTATAAGGAAAAGTAGTTATTCTCTGCCCAGCTTCTCTATACCCCTTGTCTTATTCTCCAGGGGATCGTTTTTCACTTGGTTAACTGTTCATGGTTTCTTCTGTACTTTTTAATCATATGTCTGTATCACAGATTGTTGATTGAAATAAATGTATGTCAGTTAGAACTAACTATACTGAGTCTAAAAGTTGTACTTAGAACACTGGTAGGGGGAATTAAGCATCAGTAGTAATAACCCACTCTAAGACGTATTGCTGTGTTTGATTTGAAAGGAAAACACTACTTAATCAGTGGTTTTGACACTTGTCTGAAAACAGGTGGGTATTAACAAAAGGTAATAGTCTACTGGAGTACAGAAAAAGAGAACATAGAGATATATGCAGAAATGAAGGGCCTAAAAAAGCATAGCAAATCATTTTTTTCTTTTTTTGGAATAGACAGGGTTTCACCATGTTGCCCAGGCTGGTCTCGAACTCCTGGGCTCATGGGCTCAAGCCATCCGCCCACCTCGGCCTTCCAAAGCCACTCCCAAAGTGGCTCAGGCATGAGCCACTGTGCCCAGCCGCAAATAAACTTCTATAGAGGGATTGTTGACAATTTTTATATTCTGTTATGTAATATATAACACTACTTAAAGAAATAATAAATTTGGTAGGCATGAACATTCTGGTTATTGGAGAAGCCTATTCTCTTGTGCATTAGAGATAGTGCTTAGGCGTTTTCTTGGCCTGAGTGAAATATTTCTCAGAACTCTTGATTTTTGCAGTCATCAGGCAACATTTTTGACTTATCAGTTCAGCTTCCTACAGTCTTTGATTTCGGGGGGGTATGTTTTGATAGAATAAGTATTCTGGTCACTAGATAGTGTGCTTCTTTATTATAAATAGATAAACTTGTAAACTGATTTATGCATCAATACCATGTAAATTTGTGATAATACAGTGATAAAATTATGTTTCTGGCTCTGTAAAGCAGACACCCAGACCCTGAACCACTGACTGCTTCACTGTACTCATCTGACTTTTCTTTTTTTGGTCAAGAGAAATAATACACATTAAAACCAAACCAAAATCATATAGCATGTATGTGGCATTTCTTTGAAGATCTTTAAAATGAAACAGTAGGAGAAAAAATATGTGAGTTCTGATGTTCAGTCAGTGAACCCTGAGGTTCTAGCTCCAGGATTCTGCTCCGGATTCCATTCAGCAACCCGCCTGCCACCCACTCTCACCTCTGAAGTTATGTGAAGGAAACAAAATGAATGGGAAGAAGTAAATTTTAAATTACTCTCTAAAAGATGTTAAATTTTTATGTAACCAGAAAAGAGAGAATCTAGAACTTGCAATTTCCTAGGGAAAATTTGCTACCTGGACTCAAAGTTTAAATCCCGCTCACTTGTTTGCTTGCCTGCATGCTTTCTCTCTCTCTCTCTCTCTCTCTCTCTCTCTCTCTCTCTTTCTCTCTCTCTCGCTCTCTTTCTTTCTTTCTCCTATCTCCTACAGGAAGGATCAGCTTAAGTGTAGTGTCATCAATAATTGACTGTAAAAATAAGCTGATAGAATTAAATTTTCAGTTTGTACCTTTCATTGTTAAAGTAACCAGAAATCTCTGTGGCTAATATGTGTTTATGTTTCGTTTAATGGAGATCAGAAGAGGAGCCATGTCGGAAGAAACCATAAGTGAATCACAGTTTTCCTTGAAGACAGCAGCATTAAGAGTGTTTGACCTTCCTCTGTCTTGGTACCATTCTCTCTCCCAGGTAAATAAAAGAAGCAAACATGAAGGTTTTTGAGGTTTCTGTATGGTACAGTCAAAATATTTTTTATAGTAGTTTAAAAACCTACTTGGTTATTTTATGGAGTTTTGCTTTTAGGTTATAACTCTTAAAAAGGGGTCACATTACTTAAAATTTTTTTTCTATCTTAAGTGAACTTACGTAGTCCATTATTATTACTTTCAGTGAATTGTGTTATTCCAGTAAGCCTGTTCTCACTATTAACAATCCTTTTAATTTTATTGTGGTAAGGTACAAATAACATAAAATCGACCATTTTGATCATTTTTAAGTGTATAGTTCATTAGCCTGAAGTACAGTAACATTGTGGTACAAACAATATCCAGAAGTCTTTTCATCTTGCAAAACTCAAGCTCTGCAGCTGTTTATCAACATCTTACTATACCTCCCTCCCATCAGTCCCCACCGCCATTCTATTTTCTGTCTCTATGAATTTCACTAGATACCTCACAAGTAGAATCCTACATTCTTTTTGTGACTAGCTTATTTTACTTAGCATAATGTCCTCAAGGCTCATCCATGTGTAGCATATGTCAGCATTTCCTTTCTTTTTATTACTTTTCATTTTAAGAATTTTTTTGAGACAGAGTCTTGCTTTGTCACCCAGGCTGGAGTGCAGTGGCACGATCTTGGCTCTCTGCAGCCTTCATCTCCCGGGTTCAAGCAATTCTCCTGCCTCAGCCTCCTGGGTAGCTTGGACTACAGGTGTGCACCAACATGCCTGGCTAATTTTTGTATCTTTAGTAGAGATGGGGTTTCACCATGTTGGCCAGGCTGGTTTGGAACTCCTGACCTCAAGCTATCCACCCACCTTGGCCTCTAAAAGTACTGGGCATATTGATACTTCTGATTTTAATCCAACAACAGAGGTTTCATTTTAGCATTCCTACTTGGATCATTTGTGACGCGTTTATTCAGCAGTGAGACACCTGGCTCTCATTGACTATAGTGTATTACTCATAATAGATTTACTTATTATATGATCTAGTGTACACATAAAAAAATTTCAGAATTGGCACCCTAAAGTATTAAAATTTTAAAATTTAACTTAATTTTTTTTTTTTTAAGAGATGGAGTCTCACTTTGTCACCCAGTCTGGAGTGCAGTGGTGCGATAGTAGCTCACTCGAACCCCTGGGCTCAAGTTATCCTCCTGCCTCAGCCTCCCAAATAGCTGAGACTACAGGCAGGTGCCACTGCACTTGGCCCCAGTACTCCTTTGAGAAACAAATTTACCAACAGGTTACAGTGTTTAGTCTAACTCTTTTTGTCTGTAGCCTCACAATATCCAGGCAAAACCCTGTCACTTAGGTCAGTGCCTTTCTTCCTCACACTCTTCAGTGCGCTTCATTTGGAACAAAGTTTGATTTACTTTTCACAGCCTGTGACTTATCTTGGGATCCATCTGTGATCTTATATCCTGGTTGATTTTTTTTCCATTGACATGGAGCACAATTTGTTCTTTGTTGTGCCCAGTTCTGTGTGTTTGGACAGCTGTGCAGTCATGTGTCCTTCACCACTGTACCAAACAGAACAGTTCTTCATCCCGAGTTCCCCTGTGCTGCCCCTTTGTGGTCACCTCCTCATCCTCTAACTTTTAGCTGCCATTGATGTTTTCTGTCCCTATAGTTTTTTTTACCCACAAATGTCATATAAATGGAATTATACAATGTATAATCTTTTGAAACTGACTTCTTCCTGTTAGCATAATGCATTTGAAATTCATCCACCTTGTTGTTTGTCTGAATAGTTTGTCCTTTTTTGTTGATGAGTAATGTTCCATTGTATGAGTGTACCACAGTATATCTGTTCACCTGTTGAAGGGTATCCAGGTTGTTTCTGACTGTCGGTGATTACGAGGTCATACATATTTTCTCCTATGTTTTCTTCTAGAAATTTCTTCTTTGAATTTTCTTTCTACCTTTGACGAAAATAGATTGACTATATGTTTGTGTGTGTTTCTTGCAGACTGTCTATTCTGTTGTATTGATCTGTACATCCACACTGTCTTGCCTGTCGCTTTATAGTTAAGTCTTGAATTCGGCTAGTGTGAGTTCTACAACTTTGTTTTTTTAAAAATTGTTTTGGTTCTTCTAGTTTCTTTGCCTTTTCTTAATTTTAAAAAAATAAGCTTTGTCTACTCAATAACCAGAGGTAATACATGTTAAAAAAAAAGAAAGAAAGAAAGAAAGAAAAAGAAAAAATAATAATAATAAGCTTATCAGTATTTACAAAAAATTTTTCTGGGTTTTTTATTAGGTTTATGTTGTTTATATAGATCAAATTGGAGAGAAAAAAACCCTATAATCCATGAATATGATGTCTCTTTCCTTTTATCTTTGATTTCTTTTGTGTTTCCTTGTTCTCTAGCACAGATTTTTATTAGATTTAGCTCTAATATTTTCCTTTTTCTTGGTGCTATTATAATTAGTATTACTTTTTAAATTTTAAATTCCAGTTGCTTATTGTTGTTATATAGAAATACACTTGATATTGTATATTGAATTTTTATTCTGTTATCTTGTGAAACTTACCTACTAGTTATAGGAGCTTTTTTCTAGAGTGTTTGGAACTTTCTATATAGACAGCTGTATCATCTGTGAATAGAGTTTTACCTCTTTCTTTCTTTTTTTATCTTTTTTTTTTCCTGCAAGTCTGACTGTCCACACCATACTTCTTTCTTTCTAATGTGCATTCCTTTTATTCCTGTTTCTTAACTTTTTTGTTGTGGCTAGTACTTCTACTATGACATTGGTGAAAAGACATCTTTATCTTGTTCATGATCTTATGGGGAAAGCAGTTAGTCTTTCACCATGAATTATGATCTTAGCTACAAGTTTTTAAAATAAATATCCTTTATCAGATTGAGGAATTTACCTTTTGTGTTAGTTCCCTAGTTACCATGACAAATTACCACAAACTTGGTGACTTAAAACAATAGAAATATAACTTTTTAGTTATGGAGGCTGAAATCACAGTGTAGCAGAGCCACACTTGCTCTGAAGGTTCTAGAGGAGAATCCTTCCTTGCCTTTTCCAGCTTCTGGTGACTCCAGACATACCTAAGACTGGGTAATTTATAAAGAAAAAGAAATTTAATGGACTCACAGTTCCACGTGGCTGGGGACGCCTCATAGTCATGGCAGAAGGCAAAAGGCACGTCTTTCATGGCAGCAAACAAGAGAGAAGTGAGAGCCAAGCGAAACGAGTTTCCCCTTATGCAAGCTTCAGATCTTGTGAGACTTATTCACCACCTCGAGAACAGTATGGGGGAAACCGCCCCCATGATTCAGTTATCTCTCACCGGGTTTCTCCCACAACACGTGGGAATTATGGGAACTACAATTCAAGATGCGATTTGGGTAGGGACACAGCCAAACCATATCACAGCATAACTTCAGTCTCTTTACATGGCCTTCCCCTTTGTGCATTTATGGTTTACAAAGATACTCTTATTGGATTGAGGGCACATCCTAATCCAGTATGGTCTCATCTGAATTCTTACCTTAATTGCATCAGCAAAGACCTCATTTTCAAATATGATGACATTCTGATGTTCCAGGTGGACATGAATCATTCCAGGACACTATTCAACCTACTACATCTTCTATTCCTAATTTTCTGGGAGTTTTTAAGTAATCATAAATGGATGTTGAGTATTTTAAAGTGCTGTTTTCTCATCTGTTGAGATAATATCACTTTTTTTTTTTTTTTTTTTGTAGGACACTTCACTTGGAAATATCGCTTTTCTTTAGTCGATATTATGGTAAATTACATTGATTTTTAAGTGCTGAACCAGGTTTGCATTCCTGGGATGTATGCCACTTGTTTGGCATATTTTTAATATATTGATGAATTTTATTTGTTAATATTTTGTGGTGGATTTTTTGCATCTATCAATGGGGGACATTAACCTATAGTTTTATTTTTTGTGATATCTTTGTCTGACTTTGCTATTAATAACAGATTGTCCCATCTTAACAATTTTTTGACTTTACGATGATGCACAACCATTGCAAATTTGACATAATGTATAGTATTTAATAAATTACATGAGATATTTAAGACTATCATAAAAGAAGCTTTGTGTTACATGATTTTACCCAACTGTAGACTAATTTTTTTTTTTTTTTTTTTTAATAAAGACGGGGTTTCACCATGTTGGTCAGGCTGGTCTTGAACTCCTGACCTCAAGTGATCCACCCGCCTTGGCCTCCAAAGTGCTTGGATTATAGGCGTGAGCCACCATGCCCGGCCAAGACTAATGTATTAATAAGTGTTCTGAGCATGTTTAAGGTAGGCTACTTTAAGCCATGATGTTTGATAGATTGGGTGTATTAAATTCATTTTTGGCTTATGTTTCCAACTTAGGATGGGTTTATTGGGCTATAACCTTGTCATAAGTCTAATAGCATCTGGACTAGCTTGATAACATGATTGGGAAGTATCCTCATTGTATGAAGTTGATACTGTTTCTTCTTTAACTACTTGGTATAATTTGGCCTTCAGTTTTCTTTATTGGAAGAATTTCACTACCTATTCAATTTCTTTAATAGATTTTTAACTGCCCATGTTATCTGGTGTTTTTTTTTTCCCCTGAGTGAGTTTTGATTTTGTCCTTCAAAGAATTTGAATTTATGGACATAGAATTGTTTGTAGTATCCTTTTTACAGATCTTTGTGAGGTCTGCAGTGATGACTCCTCTTTTTTTTTTCTGATTTTGGTAATTTGTGTCATTCTTGCTTTTTTTTCTTAATGAGACTGGCTACAGGTTTTATCAGTTTTCCTTCCAAAAAAACCAGGTGTTGGTCTTACTGATTTCTGCTTTAATCTTTATAATGCTTCCTATCTTGTGATTGCTTTAGGTTGAATTTGTACTTCTTTTTCTAGATTCTTTTTTATCTCGTTCTTTTTTTTGTTTTTATTCTTTTATTCTTTTTCTAGATTCTTAAATTGAAAGTTTAGATTACTGACTTGATAGCTTTCCTTTTTTAAAATAAGCATTTAATGGCTTAGATTTCTCTCTAAAGTTAAAGATGCATCCACAGTTTAAGACTTTTGTTCTTTAATGGGGATAGAGGAGAAAGGTTCTGTTGCCGGTTCATGCCCTCCACAGAAGCTGCTGTTTCCCTCCCTCTACCTAGGGAGACTTTCCTAGGACTCTTTCACTATTTTCTGTGAGTGCCTGGTGATTTATGAAGATAAAATCTGCAAAAATGGTGTAGATTTTACCTACATTTGCAGCACCTCTCCCTCATCTCTCAAGAGTGTATTCTTTCTCCACCAGTTTTGAAACCATGCTCACTGACCTCTTCTTACTAATGTCCTGCTATGTCTTGTCCGTGTAAGCCAAAGCTAATGTCTTAACTCTCAGCAAATACCTGTCTCATTAGTTTAGGGAACAGTTGGTTGCCCTCTAATCGCCTTATTCTGATGGAGTCAGAATACTTTATTTTGTTGTTGGAAGATTGGAAGTGACATTCTTTCCAGCTCTCTTTAGCTTTTTTTTAGAGTTCCTCTGCTTTTAGGTATTTAATAGAGTTTGTCTCTCAAGAGAAGGTTAATCACTTCTTGTTCTGATGTTAGTACTTAGTACTTGTATAACTGTATTTATCACATTATGCCGTAATTATTTGCCAACATAACTGTTTCCACTATGAGCACACTGCTTGAGGGAAATAGACAAGTATATGCAAAATGCAAGATCTGTGACCTCCGTATACCTAGTGCTTCCTGATTGGTTGTAGGCACTTATTATGTGCTCACAGAATAGAATTACAGTAAGATTTTAATTCATAACACAGTCCTGGTACTTTAAGATTCTGAAGAAATATTTCTTGAATAATTCGTGAATAAAATGGCTATTTAGAAAGTATTTAGAAATGGATTTAGCTTCTATTTCCACAGATTTTCAGATAGTTTTTTTAAAGCTCGGTTTAAGTCTAATCATTCCTATAATTAAAAATCTTGCTGTGATTCAGATAGAAAATTCAGTTGTGTGAATTAATCCTTAATTGCTCAAAAAATGTTAACGGGGTTGAGTTATTTTGTGCTCCTATTGACTTTCGGGGTAATATTGTTTAACTGAGATCTTCAAAGCAGTGAGTAATAAATTACTACATTTAAAATATTTTAAAAAATAAAATAGAAGTAGCTTGTCATTGAAAGAGTGAAATTATATTTTCTTGATAGTATTTAGACATAGGTTAGATCAAGAGTAAATTTAGTTATTAGGTCCTTCTTTTAAATGAAATATTAAAGATATTTTTTCAATTTTAACTACCTCTTTTCCAGATCAGATTTTCTCCAGTGGCTAAAAAGTTGTTTGTGGTAACTGCAGTGAGTGCTATATCTGTAATTTTTCTGGCCCATCACTTTAAAAGAAAACGTGGAAAGAAGAAAGGAAAAATATTACCATGGGAACCAGAGCACCTCATACTTGCACACACTAAAAGAGCAGCATCAGACAAAGGTATGTGGAAATAGTTGAATTAAGTGTACAAAAGAAATTTTATGTGTAAATCGTAACTGGAATACAGTGATTTTGGTCTTTTAGTCTCCAAAATTTTCTTCCTAATATATTATTTAACTCAAAAGTAATACAGATTTATTTTAGAAAGATTAGAAAATGTAGATAAGCAAATAGAAAAAATTAAAATCACTTGACATTCTGCTACCCAAAAGTAACTACTGATAATACTTTCATGTATATCAGTCCACTTATATTTGTATTTAAATATCATAGTGAGACATAAAAGTGTATATTATATACAGGTAAATTATGTATTTTAAGTAAAATTGTAATCAGACATTTTGTAACATGCTTTTAAGATATTTGACAGTAAGAATATCTTTCCAAGTCAATAAATATCTCTCTGTGCAATCATTTGTAATATATAACTAGTGTTAATTTGTACAAATGTACCCCAGTTTAATTAGTCATTTCCCCATTGTTCCCTTTAGGATGTTTGTGTTTTTTTTTTCATTTTGCATATCCCTATTTCCTTATTATGTAGAATTCAAGAAGTAAATTGCTGTCTTTTAAAGGATCTTTAATTTTTGCTAAAGATATGGTATCAGTAAAAATAATTTCTTGAGCATACTGAGTTTTTTACTTTATTATTTAGTATGTGGTATGCTTTTGTGATTCATCTGTCCAGTATACAATTAATGAGTGACTATTTTGTACCAAGTGCAGTGAACATTGCAGCACTAATGATTGCTGTCACTTGCTGAGATTTCATTATGTCTCAGCTAAGTGCCATATATTCAGTGTTTTATTTAACCTTTCAGCAATCCTGTGAATTTGAACGATAGTCTTGTTATTGTTTCTATTTTCTACATAAAGAAAACTGAGATATGCAAAAGTTAAGTGACTTGCCCACGGCCATATAATTTATAAGTGCCGGAATTTCAATCTAGGCATGTTTTAACTGCTGCATTAAGAAAAACTAAGGCCAGGCATGGTGGCTCATTCCTGTAATCCCAGCACTTTGGGAGGCCAAAGCAGGAGGATGGCTTGAGCCCAGGGGTTTAAACCAGCCTGAGCGACATAGTGGGACCACATCTTTACAAAAATAAAAATAAAAAATTAGCTAGGTGTGGTGGCATGGGTCTGTTGTAGTCCCAGCTACTTGGGTGGCTGAAGTGGGAGGATCACTTGACTCAGGAAATCAATGCTGCAGTGAGCCATGATTGCACCACTGCACTCCAGCCAGGGTGACAGAGTGAGATATTTTCACAAAAAAAGGAAAAGAAAACCCAAAAAACTAAGATATAATGTCTGCCTTAGAAGAATGGATAGTTGGGTAGAAGAGACAGAAATATACTAATTATAATGCAATGAGATATGGGTCAGCTTTAGATGTAATTCAGAAAAGGAAATGCCTGTATTTTGTTAAATTTACAGTTTAACAAAATCATAAATTTAACATAGTTGCCAGTATTTTTATACTGATTACAATAGACCATTCAAATACCACTCTAATTAATTAGGTGAATATTTTACTCTTCATTTCAGAAGCAGATTTTAGCAGTGTTAAAAAAAGATTATATAAAGATGTAGATTTTAATAATGGTGTACATTTAATAATTTACACAATTGAATGATCTGTGTTTTAAAATTAGAAGCTTTCTGAATGAATATAATATAAACTCTGAAATTTTTACCTGAAATATATCATTGGAGTTAATACTTTTAATATTAATATGTTTATTTGATAGGTTCAAGTTGTTCCAGCAGCAGACAGAATTTGACATTATCTTTAAGTTCTACCAAAGACAAAGGATCTCAATCTTGTAACTATGCTAATGGAGGACTTTTCAGTAAATACTCAGGTTCTGCACAGAGTTTGGCTTCCGTAAGTACAGAAAAAATATTATTTTTTAAAATTTTTGTTTATGTATCTTTTGTGATCTGTTAGTTTAAGTGTCATATACTTATAGTTCTTTGAATGGAAAGAATCTTAAGAAATCATCTGATTGAATCTGCTTTCATCAGGCAAGTAAAGTATCTGCTGACTATTAAGTCAATTTTGTTCTAGGTTTCTTTGAATAAGTGATCTGGTCCCATGGGTACCTGTGAAAACAGTGTTGATGTGGAAGAATTGCTTCAGAATTAGATGTTCTTGTTTTCACTTATTTGTGGGAGCTAAAAAATTAAAACAATTGAACTCATGGAGCTAGAGAGTAGAATGATAGTTACCAGAGGCTGGAAAAGGCAAGTGGGGGTGGCGGGGAAGTGTAATGGTTAATGGGTACAAAAATATATACAGATAGAATAAATAAGATCTAGTATTTGATAGCAAATAGGGTGACTACATTTGACATAATTTATTATACATTAAAAAATAACTAAAAGAATGTAACTGGATTGTTTATAACACAAAGAAGGGGTACATGCTTAAAGATAAAGGTGATGGATACCCCATTCACCCTGATGTGATCTTTGTACATTGTATATATTAAAATGTTTTATGTAACCCATAAATATATACACCTATTATATATCCACCAAAATCAAAAATTGAAATTAAAAAGTTATTAATAAAAAAAAATTAGCTGTTCTGCAAGAAGCTAGGCGATACAGCCAGACTTTGTGCTGGGTCACAATAATCACTTGATGAGCCTACTTAGGTGAAAGTATTTGGTTTGGTGAAGGCAAGTGTGAAGTTCTTCACCTCCTTTGGATCGTTAATACAGTATTGACTAACAAGCAGGAGACTGCTCTTCTGTTTTTCGAGCATTAATTTTTTTTTTTTTAAAAGATGGGTTTCACCATGTTGGTCGGGCTGGTCTCGAAATCCTGGCCTCAGGTGATCCACCGGCCTCGGCCTCCCAAAGTGCTTGGATTATAGGTGTGAGCCACCACGCCCGGCTTTTTTGAACATTAATATTAATGCTGATTTACAAGTGAGGGATGAAGTTAGTATTTGTTTAAATCTAATGTGATTTAAACATTAATTTTAAAAATAGGTAGAATACGTACCTATTATCAAATACAGAACAGGCAAAAGAATATACAGTGAGAGCTGGGTGCTATGGTGTTGCCTATAGTCTCAGCTATTCAGAAGACTGAGGCAAGATCGCTTCAGTCCAGGAGTTTGAAGACAGCCTGGGCAACGTAGTGAAACCTTGTCTCATAAAATAAAATAAAGTAAAATAAAATACAGTAAATGTGTTCCTGATCCAGTCAGTTGTCCTCCCTGGAGACTAAACAACATTAACAATTTCTTTTTTTTTTTTTTTGAGAGGGAATCTTGCTCTCTCGCCCAGACTGGAGCTGAGTGACACGATCTCTGCTCACTGCAACCTCCACCTCCCGGGTTCAAGCGATTCTCCTGCGTCAGGCTCCCAAGTAGCTGGGATTACAGGCATGTGCCACCACACCTGGCTAATTGTTATATTTTTAGTAGAGAGGTTTCACCTCGTTGGCCAGACTGGTCTTGAACTCTTGACTTCGTGATCCACCCACCTTGGCTTTTCCCAAAGTGCTGGTACTACAGGCGTGAGCCACCGCACCTGGGCTGTATTCATTTTTTTCTTCATGGTTTATAGAACACCATATTCTGTTCTGTACCTTGCTTCTATATTTCATTGGAATATATAGCTGCCCTATTCTGTAATGCCTAAAAATGTACTACATTTTTAAAGACTCTTCTAGGGTAGAAACAGCTAGATCAAAGGACTGCAGACTTTCAGTTCCTCTGTGAAACTGAGCAGCATAATGAAGAATATGCCTATTCGTTTTTTGTTGTTTTTTTTTTGTCTTTTTGGCAGTGTATTGCTGGAATATACCTATTCTTTTTTCTTTCTTTTCTTTTCTTTTCTTTTTTTTTTTTTTATTTTTGATATGGATTCTCACTAAAATGCCCAGGCTGGAGTGCAGTGGTGTGATCTTGGCTCACTGCAACCTCCACCTCCTAGGTTCAAGTGATTCTCCTGCCTCAGCCTCCCAAGTAGCTGGGATTACAGGTGCCCGCCAACACACCCAG